>JAYMTH010000129.1:0-29256 GCA_036897465.1 Pelargonium australe
TTACCCAAAAAAAAAAGATCATTTGAGCCTTGAAAAAAAAAAAAAAAAAAACAGGAATCAACATGTTCATGATTGCCTCTTCTCTTCCAAAATAAGACCACTTCTCTATAATTATATTTATATTTATAATATACAAACAAATTCATTATTGGATGAAGACAACAATAATAATATATTAAAGAACAATAATAATTTTAATAATAAAATTGAATTCAAGGGTGGTGTTGTTTGGTGGATCACCTTACCATGAACTGGGTTGAGGTGGTTGAAGCTAACATGGGCATCAAACATTCCTAGGAAAGCTGTCTTTAAAGATGAGAGTTTAATTTTGCAGCAATTTTAGTTGCCTTTGCTTGCAATAATGGATCTAGTGCATAAAAACCAGTATATAACATTTGAATTTAAAAAATTAGGAATAGAAATGTGACACAGGAGATTGAGCATGTCTTGCCCTCAATATTGATGATCAGACTAGACTGGAATTTGCTAGGCCCAAATGAAACGGGTCAGTGAGCTAGTTATGCACAAGTTACTAATAATATCGATGAGATAAAAATTAGAAGGGGAACAATTGTTAGGGACGGTAAGTGTAAAAAGCATAGCATCTTATTTGAAGAGTCCAAAAATAAGAACGGGCTGGATAGTTCGGAAGTATATTGCCGATTTTATTACACAGACATCAACATGCGAAACCCGAAATCTGAACCTTGTCTAGGAGGTTTGGGACTTACACATGCAACAAAAATTCAATAGGCAAACAAGAGTAAACTTGAATATGTATTCAACTTCCCTCTCATTTGGAGATTTTGAAAAGAGCCATTCCAACTCATGTACTGGGTGAATCTGTCCGGACAGCTGAAAAACAAAGAAAACAAAATACGATTGTTAGAAAACTCGGAGAAACCTAAATGATCTATTCATTGAGGCAAAAGCATGAATCTTGATATGCATGGGGAATGGAAAATGAAAGAATGTAATTCTATTTACTCTTTCCGTCTCAATATAAATGTCATGTTTTCTTTGCATTCTAGTCTCAAAAGTCAAAATAAATGTCCTCTCTCCTTTTTTGGAAGTTCGTTACATATAAAATACTAATATCATCCCTTAAATTTGTTACAATACGTGTTTGAGGATATAAGAGGAAATACACAACACTTAACTTCTTAATTTTTCTCAAAACAACAACGAGGACAACAATCCAATTAGGTCGTGCTTGGATTATTGGATTTGATTTAAAATGTTGTATTTCAGTAACAAATATACGGTTCGAAGAACCATAGAATTTTTTAATGACAAGGTAAGAGTTGTCATTTGAAATCTCATGTTTGGCATGTTTTGAGTTCTATTGGATTTGAGTCAAATCCAAACCCAACTTCTATGTGCCATAGAGGGTGATTCCAAAAAGACATATACAGTGAACAAAATTCATGACTCGAAATTTTATGGGGAAATGAACCTGTATTGCCCAAGCACTACCTTACTAATCCAAACACATCCAACAACAACCGAGACTTTTCCCAAGCTAGGCTAAGGTTAGCAACACAAATCTTTGTAGAACTCCTTGGGATCCTCCTCTTATTTCCTCCTCGACTCTCACATCTAGTGCTAACCACTTATTTGGACAGCTAAACAGTTTCGTCAATTGAAATGTTTGGCTAATTATATATTCGTAGGATGTGTCTGGATAACAGAAGTAATTCAGGGATATAACAAGGTGTTTACCCATGCAACTAGGGAGATGGCATAATAAGAATAATTGTTTCATGTCTGTAAGTTCGTGAAGTATCAAAAGTCACAAATATTATGAAAAATCTCAATGGAACAGGAGTAATCTGCATGATGCATAATGCGGCAAAAATATTCTAAAACCATGTTGAATCTTCTATCTTTCCAAAACACGATCACCATATCCAAAAGTACCTTGTCGATAATAAGCTAAATGATTCAATTTCTAAAGATATAAAATCCATAGGCTATAGTGTCTTGTTAATAACAAGATAAATGATTTCATGTCTATAAGCTAATAAAGTATCAAATTCGGAAATATTATGGAAAATCTGGATAGAACTAGTGTAGTCCCTGTAATGCATACTGCATCAGAAATATTCTAAACCCATGTTGAATCTTCTATTGTCCTACAAAGCACATCATCACTTCCAAAATAACCTTTTCACAGAAGCCAAATACCCCAACATTTAGAGTTAAGATATCCATAAGCTATAATGTTTTGGGTCTTATGTCCCAACATCTAGAATCAATACAAACTACCAAGCAACCCAGAATTCAAAAACTCTGCCAATCTGCCATTTACAGGCAACCATGCATAACAGACCCTAAGAAACTACGGGAATTCACATCAAAACAGTACTGGTCTCATCAAAACCAGAAACGATCAATCATAAGTAGCCGTGGATGCACAACTCTTCAAGCTAAAATCCACAGTATATCAAAACAATCACATCTCAATTTGCATACACAAGGTTTCTAGGCATCAAACAGGCTTCAGATCACTAATGTAACAAAACAACATGTCAAACTCGGCAATGAATCTAAACAACTTCTGATATCCAAACCAAAACGGTGATGTTCTCATAAAAAACAGAAGCTGTCAATCATAAATAACCATAGATGCTCAACTCTTGAAGCTAAAATCCACAACATATCATAACAATTACATGTCTATTCACTTACACAAGGTTTCTAAGCATCAAACAGGCTTCGGATCACAAAAGTAACAACACAACACATCAATTTATACAAAGAACCTAAGAAACTTCTGAAATTCGCACCAAAACGGTGCTGTTCTCATAAAACAGATGTCATAAATCATAATTAGCCATAGATGCTCATCTCTGGGAGCCAAAATCCACAATAATAACAGAACAATCACATCAATATCAGCTCACACTAAGTTTCGAAATGTCAAACAGGTTTCAGATCGCAAATGTAACACCTCAACATGCCAAATTTTACAACGAAACACCCGATTCCAAACAGTCAATCACCAAAAAACACAAAAACAATAACGAAATCAGATCTACGAGTTAGAAGATACATACTAGGCTTCTCAGGGACTCCATCGGTCCATTTGGAAACCGAGAAATGCACTTTCTCGCGCGCGAGAACTTCGGATTTGTGAGGCTCCTTGAGGCAGTTCCTCACCATATTGGCGCATATGTTTGAGTACGTCACGTACGTCATCCCCGCTGCTCTCCAAAACGGCACCGCTGCGCTCGACGCCATTGCTGCTCTTCGTCTTCTTCTTCTTCTTCTTCAGCAATCTGCGAGTCTGTGGAACCAATGACAGAGACAATAAGACCTAGTCCAGTTAGCGATAGCTTAAACGGGTCGGGTGTGTTCAGGTCCGGGTTATAAGCCCAGTGACCCAAACTCAAAATGGACCCTCGCTCAGATACTGGGCCTAGGCCCACCCTTCAACTTTCCGAGCTTCAACCGGCCCAATCTGACTTATTTTATATTGACAGTTGACGGTTGACGGGTTGCGTTTGTGTTAAGACTTTAGTATTCTGTTAAACGTGCTAGCCCGAACCCGATATGTGTTTATTAAACAGGTTGAGCAACATGATTTGTTTATGAGCGGATTGACACGACTAACACGTTTAAAAAATGGGGCTCAAAATTACACGATTCGACCATAAGCATTTATATAAATCCCACGACTCAATATTTTTGGGGGTGGATAAATAAACGGATTACACAACCCTTTTATGCCCCGTTGAATAAACAAAAGGTGGGTTAAATGAGTTCGAGAAAAACACAACTCGATATTAAACAAATTGAGTTAATCGACACGAACATGATCATGCTAAGCTCAAACAAACTTAAGTCTGTGTTATGTACGAGTTAAGATCCAATTTTTCAGCCCCAGTATATTATTTAGAGTCATTAATTCCAGTTTCGGGTCGGATGAGAACGCCGAACCCATCTCAGAAAGGAAGCGGTTTAGTTCGGGTTGTGGATCGGGTTCATATATACATGCAAAATTTATCTCTAAAAAAGAAATACTTCTAAGATGTTTAGGATTCATTCATGTGATAATAATATTGATATTCAGTGTATCAATTAACATTATCTTAATATTCAGCAAGTCATTATTATCATAACATTATTATGATAAATTACATTATTATTATCCAGTAATCACTATACTGATCAATTCATTAAAAATGAATCATATGGTTAAATAAGAAATTAATGGATTCACTAAAAAAAAAATCTCAAAACAAAAGGGTCAATGAAAAAAAAAGTACTAAACTATATTATATTGCCATGATTAATGATGATTTGCCACAAATTTATCTTATATTTTTTACAATAAATTTGTTTAATTGGTACTTGGGATCTGCTTCATTAGTACACTAACACAACCATATAAAACCTTTGATATATATAAAATATTTATATCCATATTTATACTATTATAGTAAATGTATGGGATAATCCTTTTTTTAGTACCCAAACTTTTATTCCAGACTCAATTTGGTACCCAATCCTTTATTGTGCCCAATTCCAAAACCAAACTTCCAAGACATGAACTTGTCTTCTCTCTTCCACTCTCACATCAAAATTACCTAATTAAATTAAACCAACCCATAATTGCAATTACCATTTTATTCCACACCATCAAATCTTTCCCATCAAATCCAATTATAGTGATTAGCATGTAATAGTAAAATATGGAGAAAAAATAAAAATAAAAATGTTAACTTTTTTTAATTTTATTTTATTACTCCTACTAATAATTGGACAATGACACCAATCTTGGTAGTAGTTTAGTTTGTTAGTACACTAATATAAACCTCACAAGCACTCTTTGCTCTCTACTCCACTGCACTTGTGTATAATGCTGTGTTGGATCTCTCTCAGTCTCTCTGGTGGATCTGCTTTGGTGATTTTCTGAGTCTCAAGGTTGGTTCTCAAATGGGTCTTGTTCTGAAGATTTTTGTTTTTTTGGTTTGTGATTCAGATTTTAAGACACGGGTTTGGTAAATCTCTTGGTTTTAGGACTTGGGTCTTGAAGATTTTTCTGCATCATGTAATTTTTTTGGCTAAAGTTTTGATTTTGATTTTGTTGTGGGTGTGGGTGGGTGTGATAATGAGGCTTTGTTGTGTTTTTGTTCTTTGCAGAGTGAAAAAATGGCTCCAAATATGAGTTTTTCTAAGGGAAATCCAGTAGTGGTGACCATGGAGAATCCAAACTACTCTGTTCTAGACATAGGTGGTGGTGATTCAGATGCCAC
The DNA here is from genome assembly GCA_036897465.1 of Pelargonium australe. Lineage (NCBI taxonomy): Eukaryota > Viridiplantae > Streptophyta > Magnoliopsida > Geraniales > Geraniaceae > Pelargonium > Pelargonium australe. The sequence goes on from JAYMTH010000129.1 coordinate 5,262, forward strand.
ATTCCGACCGGTCGGAAAAGACAGAAGCAGAAACGCCAAGCAATTTACCTGGGTTTTGCTCCTTAAAGCACACCGTGCAGTCGGTTTTGTTGCATGGCTTGGAAATCTAGTTTGGTCATTGTTAGGTTCCATCAAGAAAAGAATGATTTTGGGGCAAGGAGTGGCTGTGGAAGGTGACAAATCTGGTAAAGGAAGGGTCTTTTTCAGTGTGATTTTGGTGTTTCTGGTTATGGCTTTGTTGTTTCTTAGCTTTGAAGTGGCTGCTCACTTCAACGGTTGGTTTCATGGACTCTACATTTTGTGGTTGAAGTTTAGAGTAGACTACATTGCACCTATTGTTCAAGTTCTATCAAGTTTCTGTGTTGTACTCTTTTTAATCCAGTCTCTGGACCGAATTGTGCTGTGTTTTGGTTGTTTCTGGATCAAGTACAAGAAAATCAAGTCTAGGGTTAATGGGGATCCATTCAAGACCCTTGATTTGGAAGGTTCGGGTTGTGATTATCCGATGGTTCTTGTTCAAATTCCTATGTGTAATGAGAAGGAGGTAAGTAGTTCACTTCTTGCTGATTTAGCTACTTGTGAAATCTTAGTTGTTTTTATTTTTATTTATATATGATGAAACGTTGATATGAACTTTGGTAGTGTTTGGATTCGAGTTTTTGTTTAGGAATGAGATTGTTATTGATTTTTTGGTCATGAGAATTGCTTTGGAATCCAACCTTTTTAAGCTATGAGTGTGTTGAATACTTGAATTGGTGATGATGAAATGTTGCTGTTTTTGCTCTTTAGGTCTATGAACAATCCATTTCAGCTGTTTGTCAACTTGATTGGCCGAGAGATCGGTTGCTAATTCAAGTTTTGGATGATTCCGACGATGAGAGCATACAGTGGTTAATCAAAGGAGAGGTCTCCAAGTGGAACAAAAGAGGCGTCAACATTGTTTACAGGCATCGGTTAGTTAGAAGTGGTTACAAAGCCGGAAATCTCAAGTCTGCAATGAATTGTGAGTATGTGAAAGAATACGAGTTTGTCACGATCTTTGATGCTGATTTCCAGCCAAATCCCGACTTCCTTAAGCAGGCAGTGCCACATTTTAAGGTAGCTTTACTAGTAGTTAACTATCTTTAGAGATGTTGAAAGTTGAAACTCGAGTTTATCTAACTTTTGTTGATGTTGCAGGACAATCCTGAACTGGGATTGGTTCAAGCTAGATGGGCTTTTGTGAACAAGGACGAGAACTTGTTGACACGACTTCAAAATATCAATTTGTGCTTCCATTTTGAGGTGGAGCAGCAGGTCAATGGGGCATTCCTGAATTTCTTCGGCTTTAATGGTACTGCCGGTGTTTGGAGGATCAAAGCTCTCGAAGAATCCGGAGGCTGGCTTGAACGGACAACTGTAGAGGATATGGATATCGCAGTCCGAGCTCATCTCAATGGTTGGAAATTCATCTATCTTAATGATGTGAAGGTAACTTTATTACGCCATGTTTAAATAGATGAAACGTTCTTTTCATGACTTGTTTTAGGCATTGGATTTCAGTTCGAACAAATGTGCAATAGCTGGAAATTCACAAGTACTTCGCATTTTACATTAATCTAGTTAAGCTTCTGGTGCTCAGGTCCTATGTGAACTTCCCGAGTCGTACGAAGCTTACAAGAAACAGCAGCACCGATGGCATTCTGGTCCGATGCATCTTTTCCGATTGTGCATTCCATCCATAATAACTTCCAAGGTAGCTTTTGCCTTTTTCGTTATTTTTAATTTCGATGCACTTCTTTATTGGTTACTTGTTCCGATTCTGAGTGCACTTTACGCCACGAATTTTGCAGATTACGTTTTGGAAGAAAGCAAACTTAATACTACTATTCTTTCTTCTTCGAAAACTTATCCTCCCGTTCTATTCTTTCACATTGTTTTGCATAATTCTTCCTTTGTCCATGTTCGTCCCCGAAGCTGAGCTACCTCTGTGGGTCATTTGCTACATTCCCGTGTGCATGTCAATCCTCAACATCCTTCCCTCCCCGGGCTCGTTTCCCTTAATAGTACCATACCTTCTATTTGAGAACACAATGTCAGTGACCAAATTCAATGCAATGATATCCGGGTTGTTCCAGTTGGGGAGTGCATACGAGTGGGTAGTCACGAAGAAGGCAGGCCGGTCATCAGATCCCGACTTGCTGGCCGCCGAAGGAACGGAATCAAAGGCCAAGAATCAAGCATTAGTGCGCGAAGCCAAGAAGATGAACAAGATATACAAGAAAGAGCTAGCACTAGCTTTCTTGCTCCTAACCGCTGCTGCCAGGAGCTTGCTATCCGCCCAAGGACTGCACTTCTATTTCCTACTGTTTCAAGGCGTTTTGTTCCTCCTAGTGGGTCTTGATCTCATCGGCGAGCAGATGAGCTAACTCGTGAAAAAAATATAGTACAGAAAACGAAAGAGAATAAAGAGACGTCAACAAATATGGTTTTCTTTGCTGCACTGGAGTTCATTATTTTGCGGTTCCAATTGCACGAGTTTGAGGGCAGCAACAGGTAAATAAAAACAACCTGCACTTACATATACTGCCCTGATAGATTCTTTTCCGAGTATGACATGTGAAATCTATAGTAGTGCTATATATTTATAAATCTGTTTCTGTTCTTGCTACAATAGATTACGCTATTGCAACATATATACATATATATCCAATAGTTGATGTCTTGTGAAGAAAATGTATATCTTGTTGGCTTGAAAGTGAAAAAAAATAAAACTTGCTGTCTTGTGCTAAATTACCCGAAATGAGAGTGATGAAAGTGTCGGCAGGTTGTGAAAGAGCATTAGCTAGCTTAGATTTGAATGTGAGATGGGAACACAAAATATGTGAGTCCCACAGAGATGTTGTGCAAAATGGAGCCAAAGAGCCGTGTCCTTGTTTTTTGCATTCAAATCTCGGTAACACGAGTAAAGAGCTACGGGACATTGAGTGAAATGTCAAGAATCTTTTTTGCCATTATTGACATCAGTGTTGGTCCTGTTGGACCTGTTGGTGGTAGGTCTGAATCTGATAATGACTTGTTGATAGTATTTGCAACTCTGAACTCTTCCCGTAGAACGAGTCTTCGTGCATTATAGGAAAGTCGTGAAATGAAATCACCCGAGACACAAAAACACGTGCACATGCATCAATTTGCGTATGCTTTACATCTACGTCGATGCAGTTAAGGCATGAGTGAGATGTGTTTATTATGAATGTGCAGTTTTGCTACTGATATGAGTTCATTTTCAGCTTTGAATGTGTAAAGACACTAAACTCTGGATCTTAGGGTTTGTTTGTGCTGTTTATTTCAGTGCATTAACTCATTTTTATCTCTTTATTACCATTACTTTCATTCGAATTTACCAAACAATATAACTTTTTAAAGTTTTTATTCTCTGCAAACATTTTACATGCTCTAGCTACTTCTAGAGGTCCCTGAAATGCGTTGACGCGCAACAATTGACAATATATCTAGGGGTAAAACAATTTTTCTAACGAGCTGCAAAAGCTATATCATATCAAATCGTGGTGAACTCTCAGTACTATATATGACCTCAAAGTATTAGGGATAAGCTCCACCGTCGAGAGGGGAACAATCCAAATCACCGACTAAGGCCACTAAATGAACACTCAAGGTGCAAAGATAGTCAGAAGGTTTGCCTAAAAGCATCTACTCTTGAAAGAGTGCATAAAGCTCAATGATCTGTTTAAGTTGCGAGATGTGAAAATGCATCATTCTATAGAGATTTGAATTAGACAACTCAAATACTGCCTTTAATCGATCAATCTGCGTAATTAGGGTTTACGTGACACTAATGCAAGATTTTTTTGGGGAGATTTTGGATTTGATTATGCAATTAATATGAGCAAAAGTAGGTTGGTTGGGCAATGCACATGCAAATATATGGAGTAATGGGGACAAGGATGTGTCTTGTGTGGTTGATAGGATTGCTCATGTTTTGTGATTTCACTTCACAAGATAAGCAAGGAGTGTTGTGTGGTGGTTGGGTCTTTTTCATTTCCATGAGTGAATTGAATGTGCTTGTTTTGAAGGCCTTGGTGTCATGGTTGGTTTGATTTGGTTTTTAGTAGAATTTAGAAAGTGAAAGGTCAACATTTGTTCACATGACATGTCCATTAGGGTTTCATGTTTCATGGTCTTTGCTTTGACCATTCATGTCTACAAAATAGTAGCACAATGAGGAAATATTTAATCATTTTAGTGATATCAATTGAGGTGACAACTCAATATTTTAAAAAGTGTTAAACTTAACTATTATTTAGAAAAAATAAAAATAATAAAATAGCTCTTGAAAGAATATATGGCAATTTGGATAGGGGGTTTAAAACGAGCTGATTTAAGAACGCATGCGTTATTATTTTGCATGTTGCTCAGCAGACATGCAATCGTTTTTTCTTTTTTGCAAGCCCATGTGAGATTGCTCCGATTTTGGGATATTTTTCTTACCGAAATTTGGCTGACAAAAATGGATCTAATAAAAATATTTGTTACTTTTTACGTTCATTCTATTCAATCCTGATCATGGTGCATAGATATGTTTTTTATGATAGGTTGTGTTCAGGACATGAAACATCTTTAACACATATCACAATCAAATTAATTTACATACGAGTCGGGAATGATCACAATAGCGACAAATCTCTGCAACAAAATTTTAACGTAACTATATTATCTAAACTCGAAATCCCATGTTAAACTGAAACAACTCTTTGCCAATTAACTATACTTGTTGTATCCTATTAGACATTTCTACAAAATTTCAAAGTTAAAAAGGCTTACAGGTTAGTCGTGACTCAAATTTTGAGACAATCATCGTTTTAGTCCTTATATATTTTAAATAACTCATTAACTCGTTGAATTTAACCACTTTGAGTCAAATTACTCTCTCGTTAGTTTGATTTAACTTGTCATTAACTCCGATGACATGGTACAAACGTCCCATTTGAAGAATTAAATATTAATTATATAGTTTATTTTTAAATGATACATCAGCGCAACACCATATTATTAGAGTCAACCGTCAGTTAAGTCAAATTAACTATAAGAACTAAATTGGCTCAAAGTTCAAGATTTATTAAAAAAAAAAAAAAAAACTAGGCCTTGAGTAATGAACGTTAATATATGGGCCTGGCCCAATTACGAATGGTAATGGCTCATTCGGCCCAACCCAAATATAGCCCAACCAAAATCAGAATAGGTTAATAGTGACGTGGCAATAACATTGATGACCAGTTGTACAGTTGCTTTACACACACGCGTAACACTGGATTCAAGCTCTTATCATCATCTACCTCAGCTGATCTTCTGATCTTCAAGTCCAAACTGACAACTCTCCGATTCTTTCCTATTTCGGTCTCATTGACTCCTCTCTTCCCCAAATTCTATCGCAAATCCTTTTCCAAAAACCCTAATTGACTTCTACCCAGTTCCTGAAATGCTTCTCCAGACCCAATCCCTCGCCACCCAGAACTTGATTTCTCGTCCTTCGCTCGCATTCTCGAAACCCATCACCAGAACCCATTTTTCTCCTCTGAAATTCAACCCATTGCGCCGATCCTCTACTCCAAGATGTTCGATTTCCGTCGTGTCGGAGCCGCCGCAGGCACAGGTCGTTAATGGGGGCAAGCCGTTCCCAGCAGAGGTCTCGAGAACAATCATGGAGTTGTCTTCTGTGGGCACGCTCTCTACATTGACCCAAGAGGGTTGGCCAGTTGGGGTTGGTATTCGGTTCGCGGTGGACCAAGAAGGGACTCCTGTTTTGTGCTTGAACCCCACCAATGGCCGGCTCGCCGTCGACCGGAGGTCTAGCCTTCATGTTCAGGTATTGAAAAATTTGAACTTTTTTTCGGTTGGTGACCTAAACTGAAGGGGCTTTAAAAGTGGTGGTTGTTGTTTTGTTGATGGCAGTTGGAGCAGAGTGGGCTGCGGACACCGCAGTGTACAATTCAAGGAAGTCTTGAGAAACCAGAAGATAGAATGCTTTTGAAGGTAATGGATTCAATTTAAGTTGTGTGTTTGGAGTTTGTTTGTTCTTGAGGTTGAGTTCTGAACTGATAATGATTCTGCTGATTATGGTTGGTTAATATGTGTAAAAAGAGTTGATGGTTCTAGTTTGTAAAAAAGTTTCAAGTGCAAGGAGATGGAAACTGTTAAGGGATGTTATGGACCAATCATTTTTTTTGTTTGTTTTGTTTTGGAGAAACTAGGGATCATTGTCAAATCATAAGATGAGGGTAGCCGAGATGATAGTTCTGGCAATTTGTGCATGCGTGCGGTGTTGAAGGTTGATCGTGTGCTATTTGGTCTCTCAAATAGTAAACACAAGTACAACACGTTTTTTAAACACGTAACACAAACATGACTCTAAACTAGGGATGATTGTATTGTTGCAAGCCTTCTCAAGTTATTGCCATTGCCTTTTGCAGTTTGGTAGTGCTCATAGTTTGGTCACGCTATAGTGCATTACAAGACCATTGAGCATTGGCTTTAGCTGTTTCAGGCTTTCAGCCTTATCAAGTACGTAAACGATACAGTAAATTTGATGATGTCATACTGAGTCCCTGTGCCTTGTGTAGTAGTTGCCATGTTCAGCATTGCTTTGTGAGATTGTTTTCTGATAAGCCTTCTCGAATCTCGAGCTATAGTGACTGCCTTTTGCTGACTGGTAGGTAACTAGTTTTGTCATGCTATTGTGCATTGCAAGATCATTGTCCATTTGGCTCTAGCTGTTCAACCCTTATTGAACATGTGAATGATACAGTAAATTTGACGTTGCCATGCTGTGTATCTGTGCCTTGTATATGTATAGTGGTCACAGTGTTCAACATTGCTTTCTGGAGACATAAGTCAAATGCTGAACTACTATCTTTGGAACTTAGCTTGGCTGCTTTAGCATCTTGGTAGGAATCCTCGAGTATGTCTGATTCCTATTGCACCTAGCCTCCTATAAGAACATACAGTACATGGCTGTTTGTGCTATACATGAGTGTAGGTTCTATTTCCTTAGTGAGACGTGTGGTACATATAATCAAATGAAAATAGATTGTATATTAGCAAATAGAATTCAGGGTATTGCTGTGTTGTGTTTGCTTATTTGGTTGTTGAATGCATTTTCTCCAGCGACTTAATTCAGTATGGGAAAAGAGGTTCGGAAAAGAAGTAGATGAAGACCTTATTTATATTGTTGCTGTAGATCAGGTGCTTCAGATGGATGACTTCATGGAGGTATGGTGTTTTTTTTTTTTCTTCTTCAGACATTTAGGTTCTCTCAAGCATTTAGTGTGTACAGTCTTTAACTTGACGTTTACATATTTGTGATTATTTCAGGGTGGTGTATGGGTCACATCATCGGATTATAGGCATGCGAACCCTGATCCACTCAGAGACTTTGCTGAAAAGCTTGTGGATGAGATAAACACCAATAACATGGAAGACGTACTTCGCTTTTGCAACATCTATGCTGACTTGGATTTCCAGGTATGCTCCTCTTTGTGTACCTTAATTAGTTATTTTTAATGCTCAAAATTTCATTTGAATGTCATGCCATGAACACAATATTTTTTTCACTTCTGCTGAAAAAAATGCTATCTTACCCTAATTATATAGTAAAGCTCGTGACATTCAATTAACAGTATAATTTCTTTATTTTACGTAATTATTATAAGATAACGCAATCCACATTGAACTATAAGCTTTGGGGTAATTTGTGCTTTGGAGTTTCACGTTATCCTTTATGGTCTATTTGGATTCTTGTATTTGATTTGAAATCCTGAATTTGAACCAAATCTAATGTTTGGATACACAAAGAATTTGGATTTGGATTTTGATTTGTCTCTAATCCAATAGGATTCAAAACATATATCAAATACGATTCTTACATTGTCATTTGAAATTTGAAATTTTATGGTTTCGTAAACATTATATTTGTATTTGATATATTACATTTCAAATCAAATTCAAGAATCCAAATGCAACTTTTATTTTCATTCTAAGAGAACACGCTTCATTTGTTTGTGTAGCATACATGTTAAAGAACAATGAACCCATGCACCCTGAGATTGAATTGTCATTCTCATCAGTTTGCTCTTGGCCTGGCAGGTATCGGAAGCAAAGATGATATGGGTTGATCGGTTAGGGTTCGACATGCGTCTCTGCTCACCTGGAAGCGGTGTGTTTGAGGTTAGAATTCCTTTCCCCAGAGAAGTAACAAATGAAAAGGGTGCAAGATCGTCTTTCAATTGCATGTCCCAACTTGCATGGGAGGTTGAGAAAAACTACCAAGCTCCCAATTTTGTTAAAGTTAGGCAATTGAAGCAGATCAGTTAGGCACGAAACTAACATATGAATCACACTTTCATTTTTTTTTTTCCAGGGCCTATTAGGCCTTGCATCGACTATGTAAACGAATTTTACTAGTTCTATAATCTATTGAAATTATTTTGGTCTGCATATGTTTGATTACTGTGAGAATGTGTGAGGAGACTCTCTATGAGTTGGTCCAATTTGGTATCAGAAGAACCTCCTTTCTTCACAGCTTGTCTTGCCCATCTCCCTATCTCTTTCGCCTTGTCTCTAGCCTTCCGTCCTACATCTCCTCCCATCATTTCCTTGACCTTTTCCCGAACCGTTTCACGCCCTATTAATAATCTCTCAATCTTATTATCATTAGTACTATCGAACTGTGGAGGGATCATTAAGCCAGCCTCAAAACTCTTCCACACCACCCTAGCATTTAGTGGCTGGTCTGCCCCTAGAGGCCACCCCAAAACTGGCACTCCCATTGACAAGCTCTCCATAACCGAGTTCCACCCACAGTGACTCAAGAACGCGCCTGTTGCTGGGTGGCTCAGGATCCTATGCTGATCCACCCAGTTTCTTACCACCAACCCTATCTCCTCCCTTCTCTCCAGGACCCATGTTGTTGACCTCGCTACGAAAACAAATGGATGTCCAGAATCCTCCAGCCCACAAGCTATCTCCTCTATTTGCTTGTCACTCAAGTTAGCTTCTGAACCAAATGATACATGGATCACAGAGTCCGAGCCAGCTTCAGCTAGCTTATTGTCTAGCCATTGGATGTAGTATGGTGTAACATCTGACGGTTGATCTTGATCATAGTTTTGACGATGGAGGTGAAATGGACCTAGACACCAAACTTGACTGCCTTTGTAGAAAGATTGAAGAGCTGGGACGTATTGGCCTTCGAGCTCTTCGAAGCTGTTGATGATGACTCCACAGCTATTGGCATCGGCTTCTCCCATGGGACCCATGGTAGGGGAGAGGTTGTGTGGATCCTGCTGGAGGACACTATCAAAGAAGTCGGATTTTGCGAAAGAATAGGGAAGTGAAGGCAAAATTCCAGGCAAGTCTATTGTTATAGGTTCTTGGAAAGATGCTTTGAAAATGGAAGGAGAATGATGCAAGAAAGCGGTCCTAAGGATTGTCATAGGGAGCACTCCTCCGACGTGGAACCCAATTCTAGGGATGCCAAAGGAGCGACAAACGTCGAGGGTCCAGTAAAGGATGATGTCAGAGATGACACATATGGGGAGAGAGCCGGAGGCGGACAATGCTTGGAGGAGAGCATGGAAGGGTTGGCGGAGCAATGGGGTGGCGAACATGAAAGGTAGCAGCATGTCCCGGGAGGGAAGGTCGTTGGTGTTTTCGCAGCCTTCAGGCAAGCCTGATGCAGCGGATGAGGGAAAGGGAATGATGGATAGAGAGATTTGCGTATAACGAATAAGAGAAGGGATTCGGGAGAGGACGAAAGAAGCGTTCTTCGGAGTGGTGACTATGGTTACTTCTATTCCACGACTCGCAAAAGCTATGGATAAGTCTACGAGAGGAATGATGTGCCCTTGAGCCATGTAGGGGAAGAGCACTACGCGTGGTTGCGTTCGTGTAATTTTAGACGAAGATGATGAAGAAATAGCCATAATTCGGAGGGACAATCGTTGTATGTATTGTATTTGTGTTTCTTTGTTGGTATGTTTTGAGTTGTGCAATGCATGAATGAAAATGAACTGTATATGTAATTTTGGTGGGTTGGATATGGGTGAATGGTACGTACACTACTCTTATGCTACTACTACTCTCAATCCGCATGACCAAAACTATGGAGATGCACCATGCTAGTTACATGAATTTTGGGTCGGTTCGCATACTCTCAATAGTTACGTTTAATTGTCTCATCGATCATAGGAAGAAAAGATTAGTGTTTTTCCTAATAGACCAATGAGTCAAAATCGACTCTCAATTTAACTCTTGCGTAAGTTCTTAATGACCTGACTTGTTAATCAGACTTCACAGTTCGAAATGGTACCTTTTATTAGAATATCCATTTGAGCCTATTCTTGAGGACATGTCTAAGAAGCCTAAAAACATCACAAAATATTTACAAATGCTACAATCTACCAAGTTACTCATGTGACAGTTAGAGAGCAAAACTGGTTTGTGACAGCACTTGCAATTTTGCCCACAAAATTCACATTTGCCACAGCCTCTCTGCTGCTACCAAACTTCCTCGGCTTTGGCTGAAACAGAGTGCTCAGCATATTCTCCATTTTGTGCACACTGTACTTCACATAGTTGCTAGCCAAAGGCTCTTGCTCCACCACAATCCCAAAACTCTGCAAGAAGCTACCATAAACCGGCACAAGACCCTTCACCACCAGCAAGCAAATCTTCTCTCTCAGCCTCTCTTCGCACACCGCCCAACCTGATTGCTTCGCGTACATCTCCTCAAACGCCTCGTTAAACGCTCTGAGCCTCTTCTTGAGCACATCCTTTGCGTTCCCGTTCCCGCTCCCGCTCCCTTTCCGACCACTACCCGGGAAGCTCAGTATCGCCACGAGCTTCCCCCAGCTCTCCCTCAGGTAGAGCGCCGCGTAGTAGTCTCTGTATTGCTCGTGTGCCGCGAGCCACGAGTCTCCCATCATGTCCCCCAGGTTTTTGTTCGTGCTCTTCAGACTGCAGAAATAACTGTGGTTGTTCATCATGAAGAGGCAGGAGAGGCTCGTGCTCTCGTAGGTCTTCGACCACGCGTCTAGATTGACGGCAATCTCCTTCAGGATGCTGTAGACCTGGAAGGTAATGAACCCTTCCTGGCACTTCTCATTGTTCCATATGTGATAAATGGCCAATACTTGCTCTAGGATTGGCCTATACTTCTTTCCAAGCAAATTGTTGCAATACTCGGTTACGAAACATACCAGCCTAGGAATGCCTCCGTCCGAAGGAGGGGGGCTTCCCCTCTGCACCTTCACTTGCTCGGGAAGCTCTAGGAAGATCTCGCAGACTCCATTCACGACGCTTCTGATCAAATCCCGCGTTAGCGTTCGGATATCCTCGCAAGCCTCACCCCCGAAAAGCTTGTTGAAGTCCAACCTCAGGTTGTTCATGACCTCAAACATGTCTAGTAGCTTCAAGAGCTTGAAGGGATCTTTCTTGCATTTCGCTACTTTGTTCCCGAACTGCAAGAAAGATGGGAACCCGGATCGGGACACAATCTTGGCAAAGCAATGATCTGATGACGACGACGACGACGATGATCCACAGTTCTTGAAGACCTCATTGCACAGCTTGTGCTCAGGCTCAAACAGATCCTTCACAACTATCTCCAAATCCTTGATCCACTTGTCAATGTGAGCTTCTAGGCTCTGCACTTCATCAGATTCTGATACCACAATCTCTAGATACCCCAAATCAAGAGCCTCTAAGCTCTCCCTCGCGCACATGCCCCGAGCTTCCACGTAGATGGATAGGCACTTCTCGCGCCTCCCATTAGCACTCAGCATCTCGAAAATGGCTTGCAGGTCCCGAATTTCGGGTCCTGACAGCATACCATTTTGTATCAGAAGCCTCCTGAAGTGAGTTCCAAGCTTGTTGAATGCAAAACTGAGAGACCCTCCCGGGAGGCGCGAGGACTCATTAGAGTCCTTCATCTTCCGGAGGATCCTCAACGACTTGTGCACATTCAAGAGGCAAAAACCTCCGGACACCGCCTTTTTCTCCATGAATTCGACAATGCCCTCAAGCCACTGGATGGCCAAGGCGCAATTATCAGCAAGAAACCTCAGAGACTCTTCTAGGCGCCGGACAACGGGAAGGCAAGCGCTGGGATCATCGAAAGGGCTCGAGAAAACCAAGCTCTCGAGCTCCGAAACAACAGCATAGACCTTGACAACAGCTGCAGCTGGGCCAACAGCATGATCAATGTGGTCACCAATGGTCATGAATGAGTAGTTCTCCAAATTTGGGGACTCAAAAGATGGGAGTTTTTGGAGGATTTTGTGCAAGTTTGGACCAGTCTGGTCAAGAGCTGAGGCTATAGCTTTTGATTTCTCCAAGGTATTGGCCAGGAGAGACCTGGCAGCTACAATGTTGTCAATGTTTTTGCTCTCTGTCCCAATCATTTTGGAAGAGAAAATATGGGCCCTGAACTTGGGATTCTCAGCAACAACCTGGTTTTTTGAAACTATATTATATAGTGAGAGAGAGAGATGTGTGTGTGAAAGTGTTGAGTTGGTTGCTTTCAATGCACTCATTAGTGTTTTTTTTCCTCACCAAACTCACCAAATGTAGTAAAAATGAAGCCCACCATATTCAAACCAAACCTCACTTGCAAAACAAATATCTCTAGGAAACTTCAACCACCATGCAAGTAAAAAAAATATATGTGCCCTTGATAGACTTGTGTGAATTTGATATTTCGAGAAAGACAGTCCAGTGCATGAGACTTCTGTCGTTATGGGATTTGAACAAAAAGTACGTGATATTATTGTCGTGTCAAGTCTCTCGGTCTCTTGCATTCGATTAAATTTGAGATGATAAATTTCGTTCATAAACTGATTTTATGCCAAAATGGTTCAATTAGAGTTGAAAGTAGACCAAAATAGAGTCCATTAAGTATTGAAAATTGTCCACCAACTGAAACTGAAAATGTGCAACCATTTCCATCTACTGAACATTCAAAATCATTGTTTTGGAGAGTTGAAGTTGATGATCAATCATCCCAACCCACAATTCATCTGCTTTTTCTTAAACATTTACAAACATGTCTTGTCTTTTAGGTCATGCCTTTAAAGTTAGGGCAGCAATAACAAAAGTAAAAGAAAGAAAAAGTCATACACCATGAATGATGAAACTACAAAATGATTTGAGCTTTACAAATTCTTTAGTGGAAAATGTTACATTTTAGTTTCCAAACTACTCATTCTGTTTTAAATTGGTACTCAATTTTATATTATATTCCTTTTTAGATCCCGAACTATTCATATTGTTTTAATTTAGTTCCACAACTATAGAAATTTGTTTCAAAATAAATCATTTATCAATTATCTTATTAACGGTGTTATTGAGTAATATGTCAAGTGTACAATATATTTTCTACCAGAGCATTCTGCGTAAACAAAAATCACCGGAAGATGGTTGGATTTTGTCAAGACAAATAGCAATTGTTTTTAGCTAATGACTCATTCAATCTCTATTTCGAACAAAAAAGAGAGAGAGAGAGAGAGAGAGGATAAAATAAAAAAATTATCGCTTTAGCTTGACTTTATATGAAGCTTAATGAAAAATATTGGTTTTTGAAGTGTTGGAGCTAAAAATGTTGACAAGCCAAAATCAGATTCTCTTGGCCTTACGTTTTCAACAACCATTTTTGTCTTGTGCAGTATTATATACATTCTTGGATAGCTTAGCAACCAACCCAAGCTTAAAGATCAAGCTCTGGCTAATTTCTTGGATAAGATCATGTACTTGTCTTGTACATGTTTGTCAAATTCCTTTCACCAACGATGTCTCATGGTTGGTGAAAGGAATTTGACCCAAACTCGCGGCGCACGGGTTTAGATATCGGATGGTGTTATTTGGAACATAATTATTTAAGCATATTGATCGTGGCGTGTCAACCTGCTCATAAACTGGTCGTGTTTGTGTCGTGTAATTCAAATTGTTTGATAATCCGATCGGATATTGACCCATCTAACAAAATAGTGCACATTCAACACGACCCATAAACACAAATTGTCACACCCACTCACTCTAACCACATAATATTTTTCTATAAAACCCAAACCAGCACCTCGTTCGGGTTAGATTTTTTCAACCCAAATTGACAACTCTAGTTAACAACCAGACAAGATTGATAGTACACTGAAATACTAAGATAGAATCCCTATTTTGCACAACAGAAAAATCAACAAATTTAAGGTACAAGAACAAAACTGAATCTCCACAACAAAACGAAAAGGATGATAAGTAATAAGAGATTGAGTTTGTACCCGAACAATACTAACATAATGTTTTGATGATCGAGAAAGGTGTAAGACACGGGCATCAACTAATCAAGAGCTTCCCTTCTGTTTCAACGTGATTTTGTCTCCGAGACTGAGAGCGATCCCTTGGGTTTTACTCCTTATTCTAATGTATCCACAGAGCTTACAATCTGCTTGTTTCTCGATACTAACGTTTACCAATGCATCTTCCCCGAAGACACTCTTTGCGTACAGATTAGCAGCCAGGAACCCACAGTCCCCATCTAGTGCGGATCTGATATGCCCAGCCAGGAATGATGGATCAGACACAGTGAAAAAGATTGTCAGTCAAAAGCGGAAAAAGGGCCCGAGAAGCATAATACGGGAAAACATATAGAGAAATCAATATGCCATAAACAAAATTTGGAACCGCACAAATGAATGCATATGTTACTATAGTAAATTTTACGCAACCCAAGAATCCTACACTCACTAAAAATAGTATTTGAACAAGAGGAACCTGTGGACAGCCAATATGGACTGCTGCTAGAGTCCATTTGATTATCGCATATTAAGATCAACATCAATCTCAGTGAACATACCTAAACAAAAAATGGATCTTGGATAGAGGTGGCAATTCGAACTTCGGATCGGAATTGTTCGAGTTCGGGACTTCGGGTTTGACTGATAAAGTCTAATCTGATCCAAAAGGGATTCAGGTCCATTTGGATTCAGATTTCGGACCTCAGATCGGATCAAATTTTGGATTTTAGTGTAAATTGTGCATAGTTGCCCAATCCGATCCGAAAATCGGTGGGATTGGATATCGGATTCGGATCCAAATTGCCAGCTCGATTCTCGGGGTTCTAAATTCTAGTATATTTCCCCCACTTCATGTGCTGGACTCACCTTAAATCACAAAAAAAATGAAGTGAATGCTGCACTTGGCACAGTTTCAATTTTGAATTTCTCAGTAACATTATTAAATCACTAGTTTCTCCTCTCATGTGAGCACTAATATGAAGGACATAAACAAGGTAGATTATGCACAAGCCATTGATTTAGGCTACTAGAGTGTTTTGTTTTGGAAAACATAAATATCATGACAATGCACTTCATAATAAACCACCCGTCAAAATATATCATAGTACAGTCAACAATGGTATTGTATTTAAGGGATGATGATAATAAATAGTGTGACATATAAGCAGTGTAGAACTTACGGTGGAGTCAGACACTTCATGTTAGTTGACTTGACAATGTGGTTTAAAAAGTCCTTCTCATCTTGAATCACAGTATTTACAGCAACCTGAAAAAGTTTGAAATGTCAAGTGAAACCAGAAATGTGATCACAGGCAACGCAAGTATCATTATCTCACTAGTTTTTTTAACAAATAAAGCTACTGCATAACTATCAACCAGATGAAATATCAAGGAACTTTCCAATAAAAATGGATTTAACAAACAATCTAACCCTTCAGGTGCATTATAAAACCTTTTTTTTCACTTGAGTCGTATATAAAATCAACTAAAAGAAGAAAAAGATGTGACAAGTAGCCTACTAAATATGGCATATGTTTGAGAAGTACCTTGTTCTCCCACTCAAACTCGGCCCACATGGCTCTGAAAGCCACATCAGGACAGGACGCAGGAGAGATATAATCCATTATATCAATATGGATGTCATTGAGAACAACAACGTTCCTATCAAGCACATTTGCAGAACTTTCATACACAATGTTGCCAAATATAACTCCAGTTTCAGTTGAGGAAACCTTAATATTTGCCTTTATCTGCTTGCTTGACTCTGGAGCAAGTGTATAGTTCTGTGGACGCTCCACCAGTTTGAGATCACCCATGGTTGCCAATTCCAAACATAAATTCTGGAGGGTCTCCTTTGTTCGATTGATGACAGTCACATCAAGGACAATGTCATAATGATTAACCGTCACATATGCTTCAGCATAAACAGGGTCACTGAATCCTGTGAGCTGAAGAATGCGATTAAGTTTATTCGCATCGTCCCCATCCTTTATGAACTCTCCAGTAGCACGTTTGAGATCATCTTGGACCTCATCTTCCAACTCAAGTTGGCTCATACCCTAGAGAATCATAACAATGAAAAGAATATGAACTTCAATATCTGGAGACAAAGAACAGTATAAAGGTAACTTGAGAAACCTAACCCAAAAATCTGCTCAAACAAGGTTAGTGGAATGTGATTATGTGAACTTCAGTGTGAATCATGAAAGAGTTGAATTCACGAAATAAATGCATAAAAAATAATGATAAACCAAAAGGGAAGTAAGATATGAATAAACAAGCATAAAAAGGCTGCTCACCTTCCTGCTCTTCAAATGATAGAAATCAATCAAATCATCTGGTTGAGCATAAGATGTCTGATCCTTGGCTTTTCTTTCCTCGGCTTCCCTGAGCTGCTTCTCAGAAAGCATTTTGACAAAACTTTGCCTACAAGACTGCAACCATATCTTTCTAGTCTCATCACCAGTATTGCACAGCAATCTTATGCAAAGAATAATTCTATCATAAGAATCATTATCAATTGCTTGTGGAAGCAATGAAGACTGCCCTAGTTGCAGCATGGAAACCATGACCAATAATGCTTGTGAATGTACTTTGTTCACTTCAGCTCTCAATGGCTGAACCTCTTCCAATCTCAGAACAAGCTTTGTCAGAGTACAGGCCACCACTGCCCCGAGGAAGAAATCACCAGACAGGATCAATGATCTCAAGTTTCCTACAGAAGCCAAGGATCCTTGTATGACGGTTGGCGGTGAGATGACAGTTTCCAACACAGCACTCTGACTGGCATATGTCCCATCAGCAAGAACTGCAGGCCTTCTAGATGATACAGCCATGGAATTCACCGAAGGTGTACTTTTTGAAGCGTCTTGAGCCTCCCCTTCCTCTGCCACTGAATAAAAAGGAAGGTCCCCCAGACATTGCTTGATAGTTGCAATTCCACTCTCAACTTCTGAAAGTGAGAGACAATACTCACCTATTATCCAAAGGGCACATGAACATACCTTAGCAGCACGAATTTGATAAAATGTATCCAAAAGCCTTGTTATAATAGACACCCTTAATTTCGGGTTTGTTTCAATAATCTCACGCACAAAAACGACCACATCCAAAGCTGAAGCCACATTAGTATCACCCAAGAAATCCATCAGAAGATGCACAACCGTGCTTGCCACCTCAGGGAACTTAATTGCACAGGAATGTATTGCTTGCACCAACATTTGCCTATACTCTCCATTCTTCTCATGATCTCCGCCCTGCGTTTTCATCACTTCCTTCTTCAACATCATAACAACCTCATCTACATTCCTAGGAGTAATCAATTCAAGCGCAATATCAATTGTTTTCCTCCTAATGTCAACATTGGGGCTCGAAAGTGCTCTAAGTATATCCATGACCACATCAACCATGATTTCTCTGTGCGAAACCTTGAGCTCATTGAGCCTATCAAGCACAATGAGCTTCACATTGTTGTCACTCTGGGATAACAAAAGCTGACAGTAAGTGTTTGCAGCATTTCTAATGGCTGTGGGTGCCGATGACAGTGACACGAGTGTGGTTGCGCACTCGTAAACAACAGCTGCTGATGGTACAGCAAGCAAAGAAACAATAATCTTAATGTACTTCCCTTTCTCATGCTTATTCGTTCTGCAAACCTTCCTAATCAATTCTAGCACTACCATCTGTAATTGCTCACCCCAATCATTAATCCTATCGATGTGCGTAAAGAGATAACTAATAGCGCGATCTTGTGCACAATTGAAAAGCATAAGAAAAGCATTTCTCTTACTGGAACCATCCTGCTCTGTGAACAGAACCTTCTGAATGATCTCCGGTGCGCTATCCAGCAGCTGCTCGCCTTGAGGAAGCTTGTACACCGCCATGACCGCAAGGATCGCGTTCCGGCGAACGAACGGGTGACGGTGCTCCAAATTGGCGAGAATCGACGGAATCAACGGCTCCACGATCTCGGTCTCGTTCAAGCGACACAGGAACCGGAGCGTGACGCCGCGGATGTACTCGTTCGGGTGCTGCAGATTGTTGCGCAAGTTCTGGCAGATGAGGATCATCTCCGGGAGGACCTTACCGCGAGAATCGGTTTTGTCGATGATCTCGAGATAGAACAGCAGAAGCTTCTGGACCGTGTGGTCCTCGGAGGGGAGGACGTAGCGAATGATAGTGATGAAGAGATGCGGAATGGTCTCGCCGTTCAGTAGCAGCATTATGGCTTTCTTGAGGGCTTCGATTTTGGCCTCTACGTCGCTTCCTTCAAGAGCTTCCTTGATCTCGTTGGCCAGAGCCGGCGTGGCCTTGTCGAAGTAAACCAGAAGCGAACACGATTTCTCCATTTTTGAGAGCTCCCCTGACACTGAGATCTGCAAATCGGGAGCAAGAATCGATTCACTAGAGCCGAGCCAGAACGAGATCTTGAGGTTTTGTAATCGAATCTCGAGAAAATCTCAGCTGTTCTTCAAGAAATGAGCAGAGACAGATCTGGTGGCTCCACGATGAAGACGAAGATGCAACTGCAAGGAAGAAATTGATATCGAACATTTTGAGTCGTGAATGGTGATGAGGCCCATGGGCCTAAACGGAACGGGCCTAAACAATCTTTTAGTGTCAATTATTTTTCTTGTCTTGCAACTCGTTAAGAGAATTTTAAAGCCGGTAAAAATTGTAAAATACGAACACATAAATGTCTTAATCAGGAACACATTAGACCCGCGGCTCAAATTCCAAGAGTGGTGATAGGGGAACCGATTGCTAAATGGATCCGAAATGGAATGGGTTTGGTATATTTTACACCATACGTGTAGATGGGTCGTTTACGTTACCATAGGTTTGAACTCGTGCATTGTTCTATTTGAGTCGAACCAAAAATTTGTAAATCTTCGTGCCAACGATCAAATTGACTTATATTTAGTCTTGGACTATACTAGATTGAAATCATTGATAGTGTCGATAGAATTATGATCACAATTTCCTCTTATTTTGATAAGTACCCGAGTGGCGACGGAGGTGGGAATCTCATTCGTTGCCCCATCTCATCCTAATAGAATTTGTCCTCGCCGTGGCGACGGAGGTGGGAATCTCATTCGTTGCCGGCAACTTCCTCGCCGGAAGATCTGGTAAACCGAGGATTCATATCGAAAATGGCTCTCTCCTCCGCCCCGAATTCTCGATCATCTCCGGAAGATCTGAGAAACTGCATTGTCGCAATCATCTATGGATACCGAGAGAAATTGGCAATTTGTAGACTCGGAGACAGTGTCTGGACTCCGATTGATGGATTGTATTACAGAGATATTATTTTCTCGAGACATGACACATCAAAATTACTCCTCTGACACTTGGTATGATGGCATCAAGTCGTGCCATTTGAACGTTGCAAATTTGTCATCACCTCCGCGATGGAATGCCATTGCTGATTTAGACTTCGACAAAGATATGATGAGACATTTCCTCGTGGAGTCTGCGACGAATCCTAACCTTCTGTCAATGGTTCGGTTTTCCTTCAATTTCGATACAATTGATGTGCACGAGCTGGACTTGTCGGATGCTAAACAGAAATGGGTGTGGGTGGAGTGGCTAGAAGATCAAACTTTATTTTTCGGCACTTCCAGCGAGACAGTGACAGTCCCGGCAGCTCAACTTGCCGATCAAGTGAAGCCAGATCGCACTTATTATGGCTCTAACTTTGATTGTTTTGAGGTGTGTGTCTACAGTGAGGAGGGTTTAGAAGAAAATGAAGGTCCTGCTCTTGATCTTTCTTTTAAGGAAAAGCAAAAGACCTGTGATTGGGAGGAGCCTTTTAGGAAGATGGCTCATGGATGGGCCCTTTGGGTTACACCTAATCCTTGGTAGCTACCTAGCTAACATCGGTAGCAGAGAGCAATGAGTCTCGGCCAAAACTCAAACAAAACACATGTATAGTGATCGTGAAGATCTTTGTTTTTGCCGAGCTTTTTGACCGGAACGAGAAGCAACGGAGACGGTAGTGGTGAAGACAAGGAGTGGAGAGGAGGGATCTGCGAGAGATTGAGATTGTGATTTTGTGCTGCGGTGGCTGAGAGTGGTCGGAGAAGACCAGCCGACGATGATCGGCCACCACCGAATGAAACGGATCTGCAACTCCGGTGACCAAACTGAACTTGCCGTTGACACTGATTGGGTGATGTCATAGTTGATGTCTGTGTCTATTTTCTCTCTTCCGACTTAGGGTTTGCACTTTGCAGGTATTTATGAAAAAATATAATTATAATTATTAGGTTTAAATTTATATGAAGATATTAGGTTTTAAATACCATATTTGTTTCCTAATTATTGAAATCCATTATTCTCCATAAAAAAAAAAAAAAAAAAAAAAATCATTTTTTTCGTTATATAATCGGGATGTGACAATTTCATATTCGGGCTCGAAAGTGTTTCACAGTTTGGGTCGTTGATGAGATCGAAATTTACTTTTTATTGTAAGATATGTCGATCGACATGGAGTTTTGACTTATTCAACCTATTCATACATGTAGTTGACCATGTTGATCATACATGTATAATGCACAGTAACTAATATTGTGAAAATATTCAAAGTATATATAATGCACAAGAACTTGAATCAAACAACTCAAATAAAGCTAATCAAATCACAACCATAGTTCAAACATAGATTTAATCAAGAGCAACATAAACTAGTTGGCTATAACCAAAACTAAAACAAAGTTACTATCATAAACTTAATTTTGAGATTAAAAAGACGAGTTAATTATACGGGATTAGGATTAGGGAGTAGCCAAATCGATGTCCCTCGCTTATCCGAAGGAAGAGAGAATGGGTGGGTAGTAGCATCCTCCATGTTAAATACCACCCCTGTGTAAGGCACATATTGGACATACCTAGTCACGTTATCTGTGAAATAAATACAATTTAACTTGAGCTTCGGACAATCACCAACGGGGGCGCATAGAGCGTAATGGTTACATATAAACAACGATGAGTCTCCCAAGGTCGGTACATGCTCCCACTTCACTTTCTCAAAATTTAGTTTGAACACGAAAAGTTGAAGCTCGGGATTATCATTTTCATCGTCTTCACTAGCCTCTTCTTCACTGGCGTAATCTTCTTCATCTTTTAAGGAGAAGATCTCGACCATCAAGAGTTCTCCAGAGGAGGATTCCACGAGACATTCATCACTCAATTTCCATTTCGATGAGCTCGTACAAGCAGCATATCTTTTGCACTCAATATCACCTTCAGGGAAAGGACGAGGCTTAGGAACTTCAAAATGACTTGTTATCCTAGGCCGAGGAGAGTCAGAGTCCCATTTGCAAGCATCCACATTCCTATCGCTATCTAGAGCAAAGAAGCATTGATGAATCCTAGAATACACTATGCTATAAGCAAAATATGGATCGTGTATTGCATCCGGCACATCCAATGGAGTCCAACAATCCTGACCCGACTTCCAAAACGCGAGGAGGCCATACTGCATCGCGACCGTGCAAGTGGGATCCGAGGGAACTGAGGACATGGCAAATTTGGGGAAGAATCCATCCCTTCCTAAGACATGGTGATTATACTCCCACTTCCTCTTCTCCGGTGGAATATAGTCATTAACGTCGAGGGCACAGACGAATTCAGTGTGAAGATAGCCCCAATTATAGGATTTGGTAACAGATCCACCCACCAAATCAGTTTCCAATGTATAAACTAGAGGCAGAACTGTGACTGGCTCGGACGGGAAGAGAGGGTTTATAAGGTACATTTGCTGTGTTCGGTTCGGGGATGTTTTATCAACACCCAACCTTGCGGGGAGCTCCCGCAAAACTTAGTACCGTCCGGGAAGAAAAATTCATCGTCCCAAGGAAGGCGCCTCTGGGAGGGTTTGAAGATTTTGTTGTCTGCGAGCGAGACAAAGCAATATGGATAGTGATCGGGGAGATCTTCCTTTTGCTCGGACATGTTGATCGGAACGAGAAGCCATGGAGACGGTGGCGGCGACGATAGGGACCGGAGAGGAGGGATCAGCGAAAGATCGGGAGTAGTGTGGTTTTGTGCTGTGGTGGCTGAGAGTGAAAATGTGGTGGCTTCAACATCAGATGAAGAGACCTTGATCGGAGATACACGAGGTGGTCGGAGAAGACCGGCGGAGGATGATCGGCCACCGCCAAATGAAACGGATCTGCAACTCCGGTGACCGAACTGAACTTGCCATTGACACTGAGTTGAAATGGGTGATCTCATGGTTGATCTCTGTAATTATTTTCTCTCTTCCTACATCCTAAATTCGCCTAGCTTTTTGCTTTTCTCTTAGGGTTGAGAAAATATGTAATTATATTTTTAGGATTAACTACCATGTTTATCTCCTATTTATAAAAATTCAAAAAAACAAAAAATTGTTACATCAATAGGAGGTGATCACAATTTCATATTCGGTTCGGGTTGATATTAATTTGGCTCGAAAGTGATACGGGGTTTGGGTAACAATGTTTCTTATCCGGTTGGGTTGATATTTTGGGTAACAATGTTGATCCAATGTTTCTTATTTGGTTCGGGTTGATATTTTGGGTAACAATGTTTCTCACTTCCAAGGGAAGCGTCACCCTAGCTAGCCTCAACACAAATCTCTCACTCCATACAGTCAACAGACAACAAAGAGGCTCGAACCTGAGACCTTTAAACTTCTCCCCACAAATCTTACTCCATACTGTAACCTCAACACAAATCTCCCACTCCATACAGTCAACAAAGAGGCTCGAACCTGAGACCTTTAAACCTCTTCCCACAAATCTTATTCTACACCGTCAACAAAAAAGCTCGAACAGTTCATAAGAAATCCAAAGTGATATTAACCACTTGACCCAACTTGTTTTGGTCAATAATTTTGTTTTATCATATGACTTTACTGGTCAAATTATTCTATTTAATTGGATGTGATTTCAAATATAAATACTAGTAAAATTTTCAAAGAACCCCACAAAAATTGAAAGCAAAAGAAGTGTATGATTTTTTTGTTTATGTTACCGTTGTCTAAGGCGGATTGGCGGCTCCTTAAATTTCCGTTCCGTTTGAGAACGAAAAATTGAGATGATTCACATTGGTTCAGGAAATCGCGGCTTAACAAGTGTTTGCGACTTCTCCGAATAAGTTAAAAGCATATATATATTAGTATTTCAGTATTTGGTGAAGGTTGATTTGATAATGAGATAGGGACCTCCACAAACAATACATAGCAAGGGAACGATGTCTTTCACGCGAGCGTGTTGTGGTGTACGTGTTACATTCGAAGATGATGGATATGGTAATTTTGAGTTCGGATTTAGTATGAGAAAATTATTCCGAATTCGGATTTTGAGTCACACTTCGGTTTAATTTGAGCTATTTGCTTGTTATGATCCGAACTTTCACAAGATAAATCTAACACAACTTAATCTGAAATGTTGGCCAAATCAAATCGAATTTTAAGTGCCCAGTAGTTCTCCGAAGCCAAATTGTTGATTCTAGAAGAAGATTGAGAATGAAACCTCATTGTATCGAAATCGATCTGAATTGAGCATGAAGCAAATTTTTAGTGTTGATTTTTTTTATTTTGAGAAAAATTAAGGAAAAATTAGTTAGTGTGGTATGTTTACTATTTTATCCTTATGATCATGTGTTAAGGG
>JAYMTH010000130.1:0-29147 GCA_036897465.1 Pelargonium australe
TTAAGTGTCATTTTAGTCCAAAGGTTGCTGCTTATTGGTCACTTAAATTGACGGAATGTCCTTACATGGCTCATTTTAGAGAACCTTTGGACTAAAATGACACTATCGTCTAACCTTTGGACTGCAACGGCACGTTTTAAAGGTGAGGGACTAAAACGGCACGATTTGGATAGGTCAGGGACTAAAATGGACAAGTTTCCTAATAAAAAAAAAAAAATTTCAAACAATACATCTTTAATCTTTCTTAACAAATTATCCTCTGGGTCTTCAGCCCATTCTAGTCTTCAAAACAAGTGGTAAAGAAAAATCAAATTTCCTCAAATTCTCTTCCCAATAGCATGTTGAAACGTTTCTCGTAAAGAGATTCAACATTTTGCATGTCCTAGGTGCAGTATAACCATGTCCAGTTGCCTCCAATACTTGATTTCTCAACATAATTTTGTACGTTCCTTTACCAGCATTAGCACAAAAACTGATTACCATTTGAAATCTTCTTGAATTCATCAGCAATCTAATGCAGACTGTAGAAGCTAGAAGGTAACTCAGTTAAACAAGTTCAGCTTCTTTTTAGCACTCTGCCAGCTTCCACGCAGCTTTTGATCATCTTTTTCGTCACACTGAACCAGTGAATCAGAGTAAATTCTCTTGAGTCAGAAATAGCTAGAAAGAGACAAGTCCGTCTGTGTCATTTAAGGGGGCGGTCTGATCTGCACATAAAAGACAATCACTTCATTAATGGAATGCAAATTTTATAAGTTTTAGTGACAGAAGATTGCAAGCTGCATTGTCATGCAAACATATGATTCATTCTAGAAAAAAAGAAGATGAAAATATATGGGTTTGGCAATAGAATGAACAGAGGTGAAACAATGCTTTTTAGTATCACCACATATTACGATCCCCAATATAACCCTCGACAAATGTAATGCAAACAAATCTAGAAAAGTAAGTTCTGATTGTTAAAATTGTGAAAACTTGTCATCAAATGGAATGCACAATAATAGAGTGTGCCAAAAGTGAATCGTACAAGGGAACAGTGTACAGGAATTCCACAGAAATGATTAGACATCCATGACAATAAAGAAAAGCAAATGCATCCAACTTCGACTCACAGGAGACCAGTTCATGAATCATAAAAAGACTTTTGCTCATTCACATACCTAGTAACAGATATTAATTACATTAACTTATGAACAAACTTTTAAATAAAATCACTATTGAACGTCTTTCCTGCAAAACGACTAAACAATTCAACAATTATCAGCCTGGTGTTAAACAACTAAGGCGGCTATCAAATTAATATTGCATGTAGACTCACACAAACACAGTCAATTGGCTTTTTGATTAATGAGGTGTATTGCAGGCATACTATGCTTAGTATCTCATATACTGACTTTCTTGACTACAAATATATAGCTAGTCTAGATGAATTATTGGTTTAGAATCATTTCTAGATAAAATTTCTCGTAAGGTGAGGTGTGAACACCACACTCTTTATCATGAACATAATAATGGAAAAAAACTTTATGCATCATTGTCAATGGTTTTGCAAAAATTCAAATGTTAGAGAATGCAAATAAAAAATAAAGGAAATGCTGAATAGTAGCGATAGATGAGTATAAAGGATCATTTTGATCATACCCGCCTTCATTCAGAATGGGGTATGATCTTCATCAACCTTCCCTACTGCTTCAATTATTGATGAATAAGTGATTCGATCATACTCGAAACCTTCTGATTTCATTTCTTTCATCAACTTTGCAGCTTCCTCAAACATACCAGCACGGCTGAGACTGCTTATAAGAATATTGTACGAAACCACATCCGGCTTAATACTAGAATGCTTCATCTGAGCAAATTTTTCCATAGCTTGCGTTGGGCCACCTGTCCTAGCTAAGCCATTCAGAATGATATTATGTGAGTTTATGTTTGGAATGCAATCATTCTCTTCCATGGTTCTGAGCAAGGAATATGCTTCTTTCATTTTGCCACCCCTTACCATCCCTAACATGAGAGCATTGTATGCAAAAACATCAGGATTGCGTCCCCGCCTCTTCATCTCATTAAACAGATTTAGAGCTTCATTTAATCGTCCACATCTTCCAAAGTGCTTAATCATCATAGCATATACCCGAGAGGTTGAATTACCACAAATTTCTTCCAGTTCTTTAAACAATTCATTTGCAGCTTCATACTGTTTAGCATTTCCAAGAGCGTTTATTAGGCTGCAATAGGCAGATGGACAAGGAGGAAAACCCTTTTCATCCATTTCTTCCAAAAGCAACAGAGCTTTCCCTATCATATTTGTTTTGCAGAAACCATCTATAAGTATTGAATAAGTGTATGAGCTGGGACTGACACCATTAGCCTTCATCTTCTCAAACCATGAATCAGCTTCAGAAGCTGGAGCTTTGGCGTCAAATAAAGTTTTGATTACAGTATTATATGTCACCACACTAGGCGTAATCTGAAAAGACTCCATCTTTTCAAAAAGTTTAAGCACATCTTCCAAACGGCCCACTTTTCCCAAAATGTTCATCAAATTGTTGATCAGCATAACATCAGGTTTACATCCCTCTTTCAGCATATTCATGAAAACACTATAGGCATCTTCAATCCTTCCAGCTTTCCCAAGGCCCCTAATCAATTCCGTGTAGGTAAAGACAGTTAGGGGACAACCCTTCTCTTCCATCTCCTTGACTAGAGCCAACGCTATCTCAACCTTACCCAATTTAAAATAAATTCCCAATATGTTTGTATAAATCTTTGAAGTGGCCTGCAAGCCATTCTCCTTCATCTCATTAAACAAGCTAATGGCAGAATCATATCGACCCAACTTCGCAAACACAGTTATAAGTGCACTATACGTTACCGTGTCCAGGAAACAATTACCTTCACTACACATCTCAGTATAGAGCTCATGGACTTTTTCATGATGCCCTTCTCGCATCAGCATGAAGATCATAGAGTTGTAAGTCTGTGCTGTCACTTTGCACTTCCGGCTTTTGATTTGGTAAAACACCGACAAAGCCTTGTTCACCATCTTGGCCCTGCCCAAAATCTTCACAATGTTAGATACATTGGCCGGACCAATGATGCATGTACTGCGAACCATGTCTTGGATTGTCCTCCACATCTCACCATACATGCCGGCTTCCTCCAGACAATTGATGAAAGCCATGTAAGTGGAAGAGTCATGCTCGAAATGTTTGGTCTTCGCAGCCCACTTGAAAAACTGAATCTTAACATTGATCTCAACATCAACCAGCAAGACTTGACGCACCAATTGATGATCCACTTTCAGCTTCAACACCTCCAGAGACTTTACCGCATCACGTCCCCACTTGAATATTTTCAAAATCCTCACAAATCTTTCAACACTAGGGTTTTTCAAAGGGGGCTTTCGATTCATAGGGAAGTTATGAATTTCCTCTGATGGAGGAGTAGGTGACTGAAACATTTCAACTATCTGCGCTTCTATCATTAGAACAAAAGAAAAGTAAAAAAAAAAAAAAAAATGGATAAACCCAATATAGCTAGATGGTAGTAATAGTTTAGATGAAAAATGCGCACAACCTGTTTGCTTAATTCTCCGACAGAGATGGGGCATAGTTGAAATTGATCGCCTCACAGCCATCGAACTTGGGATCATCTTTGCTTGAAACTGAAAAATCGGCAAAACGGGAGGTGGAGAAGATTGTTACTGACGGAACCAAGCTCGTAGCAACGCCGGAGCTGTCACCGGATTGGAGGAGGGAACGAACGGAGTCGACAACGAACTGCGATGGTCGATTCAGGGATTGAGAAGAAGGAAAATGAAATTGCGAGATGGACCAATTCGACTCATGAGAACACAAGGAGAGAAACTGCTCCTCCTGAGTTTGGGCCAAGTCTACAACACCTTGGCCCAATCACAGCTAAGCCCAATTGATACGATGTAGCCGAGTGTAATTTTGGCCCAATCACAGCTCGGCCCAATTGATACAAAGGAGCCGAGTGTAATCTCAACTACAAACCTCTGAAACTATCGATCCTCTGATCCTCGTCATTTCACAATCCAGTTCTTAACAATGCCTATCGTCCTGTTTGTTCTCCCGGAAACGGATAGAAAGTGAAGGAAAAATCGCAGAGAGAAAGAGAAAAGACAGAAACTTAAAGAGCTCCTTCTCCTATGCATTCCCTCCGCCCCAAAAACGAGGATCACTAACCGTTGATCAGGGATTGGACTGCTCAGCATCGTTGAGAGGCATGCCTGCCTTGTATTTAAATGAAAAATCTGTTACGGAAACAGGATGGACGAGCATAGTAGGAGATAAGAAAGTTTTGCCATTTGAAAAAAATATGAAATCCAATTGGCGTAAGCATAATCAACCCGATAAACATAGCAAAAACAGTATAGGATCCCTTTGAAATGAATTTCAAACAAAATGGAGTTGGAAGGAAGGACACCATAGTTGTAGTCACAACTTTCCTCTTCAGAAAACCCTACCAAAAGGTAAACACAGATTCTAGTGTCCTAGTCATAAAATATGGCAAACCACCTAACAGCCAAGCCGTGCCGTGCCTAGCCTTTTAGTCTTTTACATTCGCTGCATCCCATGGCTATGGTGCCAGCCAACCTGAGACCTGCCAAAAGATAGTAGTCTCTGGCAGAAAAAGAAATAATTCTTATACAAAGCAACAAACCAAGTCCGATTCCTGACACAACCCAACCCTAAGTAGTCTCTGGCTTCTCCGTGTCCATTGGTTCTGAAGATGCTGGAGGCACCTCGCCACTGCTAGCTGTTGCGTTGTCGTCACCACTGGTATTGCCACCCCCACTCTGTGATTGTTGTTCTGATCCCTGCGGCCCTGAGTTTGATGGTGTTTCAGGAGTTGTTGGCTTCGCAGGGGCTGGCTTTGCTTTTGTCATGATCGGCCTGCATAACCTGTTCAAAGAGTATTTCAGCATCTTCAACAACAAAAACAATACTACACAAACACTCAAGCAGCGTTTCAATTGTTTTTTTTCAGTTCAAGAATGGGAATGGAATTGAGATCCCAATTCATCATGTTTGTATGATGACTTTCAGGTCATGAAAATAGCTTTGAAATGACTCTCATTTCCATTAGTATTCCATTTTTCTTTTTAAATCCAAAACCTACCTCAATCAATTTAAAGCAGAAAAAAAAAATCATGTTAACAGGAAATGAAGTACCTGTCAAGTGCTTCAGCTTTTCTTCTGACATCAGCTGTCAAGAGAACAGGGTTGGCATACTTGGGAAGAGAGTCTTGCTGCTGCTTTTTCTCTCTTAACCAGGCCTCCGCTTCAGCACATTCGCTTAAGACCTGCAAAATGTATAAAAGAATGGTATGAGGCACTCATACAAGAACAGGAAGAGCGATTGAACAGGAGGAGTATAATCTGAACAGTTACCTTCTGCTTTTCAGCCATGTCAATGTGATCAAATTTGGCATCAGTTGACATTGCTGCCTCTCTGTAGCTATTAATGCAATAAATAAGTTGTTCAATTACTGGTCCCCTCTCCATAGACTCCTTGTAACGAACCTCAATGGGATCACCTTGCTGTATTGATTACGCATCTCATCAAAATGCAATTATAACTCAAAAGAAAACCAACAATACATTTTTTTAGCCTTTTTTTATGCACATAGCACATTCCATGTAGCCATGTAGGTGTAGAAAAAGTCCACCAACATGAATAAAAAAAGTACCTTCTTTAACTCCTCGAGCTTAGCAACGTAAACACCTTTGGTTTCATCTTCACCATCTTCATAAAGCCAATCTTCCATCTCCTGAAGTTTGGCAATGAACTCCTCCCTCTCAGAATCAGTGACAACTTCACGGTATTTGTCACTGAGCTGGATAGATTAAAAAAGGATATTAATTCAGACATCAAAACCTGCAGTAGAGCCACAAGAACAATATTGTGTAATCACCATCATCATCATACCTTATTCCTCATATCATACACATAGGCCTCAACAGCATTTTTCCGATCCTTGGTCTCTTCCATAACTCGATCTTGCAAAGCCATTTCAAACTCCTTTTCAACTGCTTTCTGAACGTCTGCTGGTATCAATCCACCATAGACTAATTCAGCTACAGGAATATTTGTTTTCTTCACCTTCTTTTTTGGAGCCTCAACCTGCAAGCCAAGTCCAATAGTTAGTGCCAAATGAAATCAAGCAAAAATATTCAACTTTAGCTTATAAAGTTGAAGCCACCCTAGAATAGGAAAAGGGTTCTGGAAATCAGATGAAAGCACATACCAGCCAGATACAGAGCACAAAAAGTCTCTACTCTCTAGTGGTTATAAGTTAGTATCATACTTATCCTATACTATGGTTCAACAGACAACCACTGGAAGGGTTTAATAAGTCAAATCGGTATGAATTACACGGTCCATAACGGTTCGTCAGATTCTTGGCTATTCTTATGATTGGACCTCTTATCTTAATTTAGAACAGCAAGCACAACTATGATTTTTTTTTTAGGTCTATGAGTAGGGTAACTATTTATTTTCCATTATCGTTTCAAAACATCAGTTCATGATATCTCCAGATCAGATAATAGTATTAATAGATAGCAAGCCTAATCCCAAATATCCCCTGATTCGGTGATTTATAGGTTCAAGTCATACACTGATGTTTTCATCAAATTAATAACCATTAAGACAGATGAATGGGCTCTGATATTAGCTGGTCAGTAATTGCCCCTACCAACTACTTCAAAGCGTATGCTAGTGCTAAGAAAAACAATGACCATAGGGACAGCAAACTTAACACTAAGCAAGACAACTCCTGCAGGGAAAAAAGAGAGATGAAAAATAAAAGGCTAACTCAATTCATCTAAAACAGTAACAAACCTTAGCATCAGTTTCCATCTTCACAGGCTTATCTCCTGACTCAGGAACACCATTTTCACCCTTAGCATCTTGCATATTCACATCAGCCTCACTCGAGCTTGGAGGAGCATCACTCAGAGTTTCCTCAGTTTCCATCTTTGTAGGTTCCTTTGTTGGCTCTTTTGAGACAGGAACTTCAATTTCTTCTTCTTCCAACAGCTAAAGAAGACATTAAAAATATAATTAGAACGCTCAGACAAAGGTGCAATTGTAGAAGTGAAGAGTTGAAGACTTACTGTTGCAGACTCAATGGACACAATACCATGCAGATTCAAACGGACTTTCACTTTCAGCTTTGCTCTTTCACTCTTTGAGCATTGGAATGGACCAATCTGCATTCATAAATCATAAAAACTAATATATAGACACTTGACACAAAAAACAACTCTGAATGTAATATTCAAGAAACAATGCTCAAATTACTTACGGTATACGTGCTAATCTTTGCAGGTGCCACTAATTCACTTGGATCAGCATACAGTACATCAACAGTGAATGTGCCAGATCGATAAAATGTAAGAGCCTTGACACTGGGAATTGGATTTCCTTTTGGAAAAACAACAGTACTTTGTTGATTATCTGCCCCTCCATTCTGGGCATCTGGAGCAGAGCCTTTCCAAGACAATGCAATTGAGAACGGAAAGCTCTCATTAACCTTCAAAATAAGAAAGGTTGAACATCAAAACTCCATAATGGTGCTAAAAGGATTAATATACAACAACATAAGTTAGAACGGGACGAAGGACAAACACTGAGAAAATCTTAGCAAGTTACTAGAAAAGAATCTTATACCAAGACATTCCAAAGAAAACTAAATCAGAGAAGAAATAGTAACAATTGGAAGAGAGGAGAGCATTTTATTTCATCTGATGGAGACACCTATCAACTATCAGTCATACATAATATAGTCTTATTTCCAGAATTTAGCACCATGATCATTGAACCACCACCAAGATTCGCTCTGGAGCTCATTTATATTCCACAATTTTGGATAAAATTTGGCATTTAAAGGGAAATGAGCATACTCAATGTACCCAAACAAAGGACCACATACACTGATACAAGTAACATATAAGAATGCATGTTCAATTACAAAGGACCATAATATAATATCAACAAATAAATAGGCATGAAGCAAAATAAAAAAAAGCACAAGAAAATATAATTTGAGAGGCTATGCACGATTAAAGCAACTTTCTAGAGCAATAATTTTGAAAAACAAATTCTCGCACAGAAGTGACGAAACTATTCTAGATACTAGAAGAAAAAAAAGTTTCAATTCTACAATGATTAGCAAAAGCAGAATGCCAAAATGAAACCATAGGATTGTAACAAATGATAGAGGGATGTCTAGTCCCAGCACACCAAACATTCACACTTAAATAAACATGTATCCAAATTCCAAAATTTGATAGTAGTAGAAAATAGGAGGATAAAAGGTACCTGGAACTCTCGCACTTTAAAAGTTGGACTGAGAATTGCACATTGCAGGGCAGCACCCCTAGCCACACACTCACTTGCGTTCATCGTCCTCCTAGGCTCCTTGCCAAAAAAATCAGTCAGTATCTTGATCATAGCAGGAACTCTTGATCCAGAACCCACAACCTCGACCATGTGAACATCATCAACAGAAAGTCCTGCTTCTGCAAGAGCCTTCTCCAAAGGCCTCTTCACTCTTTCCAAAATAGGGATACTGATTTGCTCAAACTCATCCCTCTTGATGAAACCCCTAACATCCTTATCATCCATTAAACACTCTATATTCAAAGGTGACTCAGGGTTTGCGCTAAGAACCTTCTTAAGCTTCTCACAACCAGCACGAAGTCTGAGGCAAGCCCTTGCATTCTGGTAGACATCAATCTTGTACTCTTCCTTGAATTTTACAGCAAAATGCTGGAAAAGAACATCATCAAAATCTCTACCTCCCAAGGACCGATCAAAAGAATGTGCCAATACTTTCAGCTGGCCTTTCTTGAAGCCAGCAATACATACTTGCATACTTGCATGCCCAACATCAACAAAGGCAACATTCAATTGGTCAGTCTCAGGTAAATCTGTCTTATAAATTCCATATGCCAATGCAGTGGCAGTTGTTTCATGAATCAAGTGGAGAGGATGCAAACCCGCAATTGTGGCTGCATCCATAACAGCCCTCCTTTGAAGATCTGTGAAATAGACCGGAATCCCAATACAGCAATCCACAACGGCTGCATTCAGATTTTTCTCAGCTATCTCTTTAAGATTAGAAAACATCATTCCCAAGACTTGGGTTGGGGTGAATGTCCTAACTTCTCCAAGATACCGAGCATGAATCAAAGGATACCCATCAGGACCTTCAGTAACAAGGAAAGGCAAAGATTTGAGATCTCTTTGCAACTCAGGATCAGAGAATTGACGACCAATCAACCGCTTCATCTGGGAAATGGCATTCTTTGGATTCGACATAGTAACTGAAGCCCCTGCCGTCCCAATAAACCGCTGCTTGTCACCAAAGCAAACAACAGTAGGTGTTTCACGCTTTGACTCATCATTTAGAACAACATCAATTCCCCTCTGCCTCGCAACAGCTACAATGCAGCTCTCATTGCCAAAGTCAAAACCAACCACACTCATGTTTGCTAGTTTGCCAAACCGATTTAATAAAAAAAAATCGGTTCACACCACGCCAGATGAATGGAAACCTGTACAATAACCACCCAAATTCAATTTCCATACACAACAACCACCACATACACATATAATCTACAGATCCAAACATGCATACAGATAGCTAATGCAGTGCATAAACAATACTATGGAGGAGCTCCCAGAGTACATACATTACACAGTAGCTAATTCACTTAGAACTAGAATAACTTTCCTACTTTTCAGGAGTATCTGATAAAATGTATGCCCGACCAAATGTAAACAGCATAAATTGAAATTTGAAGAGAAAAGCACACCATCAACACACAGAACAAACAGTGCAAAAGCAATGGAATCAAAACACAAATATTCACAGCTCTTCCACCAATCTACACCAAACCTAGCATGTACAATGACTCTTACTTCACAAAACTTTCCAAATCTGAGCAAAATATGCACACAGAAACAGTCAACAACTAAATCAGAGCACCACAGTCCGCAGCCAATTCAACAGTAAATTACGCTCAAATCTAGATATGCAAAACTCGATGGATCTACGGCATCTAACAGGCCAAAAACAAGCAAATCTGGAAACCATACCTTCAGTGACCACAGGGAGGAGCTGAGGGCTAGATCGGTGAACAAAATGGTAGTGTCGAATCTTTTAGAATCGAGACGATGAAACAAAACGGGTTTTGTGAGAGGAAGAGAAGAGCCTTCCTTATAAGAGAGAGAGAAAGCGAGGGCTTGTGTGGAGTTTCTTTTTATTCTTTATTTAATTTAATTTATTTCTTTAATTTTTAGTTGAATAATGGTGTGGTTCTTTGTAGACGGCGTCTGGAGAATGGTGTTAAGTGGTCCTAGAGATCTCTAGAGATACTTTTCTTCTAGAAAGATCCACAAGTTTTTTATTTATTTATAAAAAACATTTTCAACATTGGGCCATTTGCTTTCATTTGGGCCAAAGCCCAATATAATTTCCCCATAAAAAGCCAATTAAAGCCCATGATGTTTAAAATCTGCACGACGTCGTTTCAGTACTTCCCAACTCTATAAATGCTCAATGCTATAGCGTTGCGTATCATCGTGGCGGGAAAAATGCCACGTTCATCAGCGGGTTTCAGTAGAGTTCTTGACTAGGGTTTATGCATTTCTCCGATCAGAGCCCTAATCTTTCGCCGAGAAATCGAAAGCAACGATCTTGGTAACTTTCTTGGGATTCAGAAGTAAAACGAACTGAAATGCCAACGTATAAGATCCTGGGAATCGATGTGGATTTCCCTTTCGAGGCCTATGATTGCCAGCTCGTTTACATGGAAAAGGTCATTCAGGCTCTCCAAGGGGTAAGTTTCTGAATCCATATTTTTTAGATTAAACATTGGAAGTCACATTTTAGGGATACAGTGGAATTGATATTGCTAGTGTTTTGCCCCAGTCTGCGCTGAGTTTTTTTATTAGGCTTTTAAGGTTATGTTTGGATTTGAATCAAGAATAGGAGTAAATTGCTTTAAAGAGGCTCAAAGAAGTGACCTTTTGTTAGTTGAAGTAGTATTTTTGGGAGTATATCCCCAATTGATTGCATTTTTTTTTTTTTTTTTAAATTCTCTATACAAATCAGAAGCTTGTTAATACATTAAATTGCTTTTAAGGTGATGTGGGTAACTTGGATTTGGTCTATTGATGTCATAACTCATATTCATCAGTATTTTAACTATAAAAAAAATTTCAAGTTGAAAATAGTTCATTAGTGTACTCACTACATTAATTGCATCCTATCATGCTTGCTTACTCCTGTGATATTACCTTCCCCATGTTGTCGAAAATGGTTTGGTTGAATACCATTTCTGGAGAAACTTTCTAGAACTACTTTTTTTTGTTGCCTCTATGCTTAAATATCTCTTTAGAATTTGGAATGATAACTACAGCTCGTCTTATACTCCCTCCCTCCCAAAAAAGTATTCTATTTGACTTATTACAAATACTAACGATTACAAGTACTCGACTCTTCCTTATACTTCTCAAGTGGTTATATTATTGGCTATCCTAAAATAATTTTCTTATAAGAAGGAATATGGACACTTAAATTGGGACAACTGATTCGAGTATACCGGACATCTTTTATTCATTAGCAATTGATAATGTCAACATAACATGATCACGGTTTTTAGATCTCTATATTTGATGCTAATTCGCCTCTCCAAAGTTATAAGTACATAGTTATTTATTCATTTGTTTTACATTTTTCTATGAGCTTCTAAGCTTCACTGGAACATTTAGCCATTTTGAATACTCTGAGACTTACAGTACATATGATATGAATATCTAGTGTGGTTGTGTGTATTTGACTTGGCAGAAATGTAATGCATTGTTGGAGAGTCCAACTGGAACTGGAAAAACGCTATGTCTCCTTTGTGCCACACTAGCTTGGAGGAAGAGTTTGGGTCCATTCTCTACTGGTGTGAATGCAAGGAACAGTGCAGGGAGCAAATCTGATGGTTCACTATCACAGTCTGCAGCTACAAATCTTCCAACCATTGTATATACCTCACGCACACACAGCCAACTCCGTCAAGTGATTCAAGAGTTGAAAAGAAGCAGCTACAGGTCATAACTTTTCATGGGGTGATCTCTTTTGCAGTTTTGAGATTTGACTGTCACCTTGTGTTAGCTTTTGAATATCTCTTTCTATCGATTTGTTGCTTTACTGTTACTAGTATTGATGCTCAGTATCAAAGTGGAAGTAACATGTATTGATGGGAATGTTACATAATAGGAGTGTTCACAGTAGGTAACAATTGATTGAATTTTACTATTTTTATGTTTAATATTATGTGCTCTTGGCTTCCTCAGTGACTTAAGGATTTAAGGATTCCTTTGTTTTTGTTCTGTTTGCCTCTTCAAACCACCTTTAATGTCAAGAGGTTGTGGAGCACCAAAAGTCTTTCCAGTTCAAGTAGACCTACATATTATCAAGCATTGAAATTGAATTAAATTTCTGTAAACAGACAATTTAATACCATCTATGGTTTATAACATACCAGTTAGTTGGATAACTACAAATTTGTAAGAAGTGTACCTTTTAAGTGATGCAAATTTTGACATATACCTTGGTATCACATATCAACATAAATTAGCTTTACATGTATAGATATACAATTGTTAGCATTACCTCACAACATACCCTCATCTATCTATTGTTTGGAATGTAAAGGTAACTGAAAACAGATTGCAGATGCCCAATTATTGTTTATCATAGATGATGTCCAATTTTCTGTTGCCATATGATGTGAACATAAATCCATATTTTAGGTCTCTGAAGGATTTTCCCCTGGGAAATCATGTCCTTGAGATTTGGGCTTGGTTGTGTGTGTTTCTTAAATAATATATAACAGGATGGTTTTGCTTGTGAACTAAGTTAGAGTTTGGATTACGATTTTTATTCAAGAATGAGATTCTTATTCATCGTGTTTGGATTATGATATTTTGATAGTGAGAAGACAATTTTTTTTTATCCAAATGCTACATTTGAGCTTACTGATCACCTGCTTTTGTAACTTTTTTGAATTTTAATATGCTGTAAGAGTGTGCAGGCCCAAAATGGTAGTATTAGGATCTCGGGAACAACTCTGCATTCATGAAAAAGTTAGTTTACTCCGTGGGAAGGCACAGACAAATGCCTGTCATTCTTTATGCAGGAAGCGTTTAAAGCATCATTGTTCCCATTTTCCTCGTGCTGCTGGTAAACCTTTTGACTATATCTTCCTATTCCATGCATAGGAATTCAGAATTCACATATTTAGCATTTAGATATAATATACCTATATACTTTAAGTAATGTTTTGTAATTAAACAATAGAATGTTACATTTGCTGTCTCTCTTTCTCTCTCTCCATCTAGGTTTTGGTTTTTATCATAACCATTAAAATACTGATAACATCAATTTTTGGTAATGTTGATAATGAATTCTATGCTGCTGGAGTTTCTTGAATCTACCTAGGGAACAGTGTAAATACCATGTTTATTTAGGGTTTTAGTTAAGCTTGTAAATGAGCCTTATAGTGCAAAATGGATGAGATCCCGAAACAGTAAAACTAAACATATGGCAAACAGCTCTAACCTCTCTCTTGCTTGCTCTCTTTATCCCGCTTTTCTTCTATTCTCATTTCATCACTCCCCTTCTCTCCACATAATGCCGACAGCGTCTAAAGGAAATGCGTAGTGTATCAACGCCAAAAAGGTTCTTTTGATTGGAGGTGCTAACTGTTAACATAGATCCACATTGAGTAGATATGAGGCTCCCAAGTAGTTAATAAGTAATATGGATCTGTCCACTCATTGCCGGCTGTTTTTTGAGTTAAATGCCCTAACATGGCAGCATAGCAGATTTAGTTCTAGAGCTAATCTCACTTGCCTAGTAGTTCGACTGATGTTTTTTGACAAAGTGGTAATTTTTTTGGCAAAATTTAACTTCTAGATTTTGTGTTTTTTGTTGTAGAATATGTGAAGGTTAATCCTGGTCTTGGAGATGAGCCTGTTGACATAGAGGACTTGGTCAACATTGGACGAAGTTGTGGGGCGTAAGTTCTTTCGCTGATGGCATTTGTTTATGCTAATAAATCTCTACATACTTTAGCACAGTTCTCTTGTTGAAAACACCATGTCCATTATTCATCATGAAGGCTATGTTTGATTGCTGTCTAAGATGATACTTGTTTTTTGCAGGTGTCCTTATTATCTATCACGAGAACTCCACAAGGTCGTTGATATTATGTTCGCACCTTACAATTACCTAATTGATCCTGCATTTAAGAAATCTCTGAACCTCCAGTGGGACAACAGTATACTCATATTTGATGAAGCTCACAATCTGGTGTGGATAAATGCTCTTTTTCTTTCCCTGTAAATTTCTGCTTATCCATGCATAATCTTTTTTCTATGCTAAGAAATACATTGGTGACTGCTACGAGTGCAGGAAGGCCTATGTGCCGATGCAGCCTCATTTGACTTGCATTCTGGGCTTCTAACAGCTTGCATTTCTGAAGCCAAAAGCTGCGTTGACCTTTGTGTTGAACGGAGGGAAATTTCAAGTGACAAATCAAGGAACCCAGACAATTTTGCTATTCTTAGAGGTAAACTTGAACTTTAAAATTTGTTCAAGGGTGACTACATGTTTTGCTAAATCTTATTATTTTGTGAAGGACTTGGCTTTCTTAGAACATATATAGTTTTCTTGGAGAACTCTACTCCAATGGATGTAATGTTATATTAGTGTTCGGTTAACTTTGGCATGCATCTAAATCACATCAATATTTAGTCCTACTTCTTTCTGAGATGATAATATCTACCTTGCAGCGCTTCTTTTGAAGCTAGAGAAGCGAATTGCTGATATTCCTATCCAGTCTAAAGAATTGGGTTTTACAAAGCCTGGGCCTTATATCTATGAACTACTTGCTGATCTGAACATTACACACAAAACTTCCTCTAAGCTTATAGAA
Source organism: Pelargonium australe (assembly GCA_036897465.1). NCBI lineage: Eukaryota > Viridiplantae > Streptophyta > Magnoliopsida > Geraniales > Geraniaceae > Pelargonium > Pelargonium australe. Next base: position 15,030 of record JAYMTH010000130.1, read on the forward strand.
ACAATTGAGGATGCTGTCGTGCTTCTTGAAGAAGAAAAGCTCCAGCAAACAAAGAACAATGGATGTAGGCTGGAAACCATGAATGACATCCTTAAAATGATCTTCAAAGATGGTAGCAATTCACAATACTATAAAGTGAGTTTAAACTTGCTATTCATTTGTTAGTGTTATAATCGAGTCTGAATGCTTGAAGCTGTATTGCTAATCTTGTTAGTGTTGTTATTTTAGAATGTGCTTTTCTATAGTTTGTTTTTGTTATGTACAGATGGACTAGTCTGAAACGGAAATTTCTTTTCTGTCTATTGAAGGTTCATGTGCAGGAAGTTGCCTCAAATACTGCAGATACCTATAAAGGTAGTGTGATACTTTTATGCCGATTATTAAAGTAAATATTTGGTTAGCTTAGTAAGTTGTTAGAGTAGTTAATATTGACGTAGGGGTCACAAGTTCGAGTCCCGCGGCCACCCTGATTAAAAAAAATTAAATTCTTGCACAAGGCAAGAAGAAAACATGTGCAAAACGATAACCGGCTTGCACATGAGAGGGCATGTTGATGTATAAAGTTAATATTGGGTTTTCAACGATTAACTTAAGTTTTTAGTTGAGTTGGTTCTTCACTCGACTGATATAAGAGATGATGATTGGCTGGTCTTGTTCTTTTAGGCCTGCAGAACCTAGTTAGTCTTATTGGGTATACAAATTCATGTACCAGTATCATTTTATATCTCTGTTATCTTGATTTACAGATAAGGCATCTAGGACATTCAGTTGGTGGTGTTTCAATCCAGGAATTGCCATGGAAGAGTTCTCCAAGAAGGGTGTTGGCTCAGTAATATTAACATCTGGCACATTGTCACCAATGGATTCGTTTGCACAAGAACTAAAATTGTTAGTCATGCCAATCGATTTTGACACCTAACATCTGTTCATTTGATAAATTAATATTGCTAAACTAGATTGTTTGCCTGGCATCATTAGAGAGTTTCCTATTCGGTTGGAGAACCCTCATGTTATATCTCCGAATCAGATATGGGCTGGAGTTGTGCCATCTGGTCCATCTGGCTGCGCTTTCAATTCATCATTCCGAAATCGAGATTCTTTGGAATACAAGCAAGAACTTGGCAATGCTATTGGTAAGCCATACATTTATAAGCAAATACTGAAGTTACCATAATCAGGCCACTATTTTTTACCACTCTTATCAATAATTGGAAAGGAGAAATGAGTTTTTTTTTTTTTGGCTTTTCTTTTTGCAAAATTTATATATTTTTATTAGTGGAAACCATAGCTTTGGTTCTAAACTTAGGTGCTTTATAGCCAAAAAGAAAGCAGCAGGCTATCTCCAATCTTTTATGAAGTTTGTTTGCAGAGGGCAGAAACAGACAAATATCAGGAAGTGTTTTCTTCAAAGCTATTATGCTTATCATTTACTTCCTTGAACCTGTCTATGAAATTGCTAACAAAACATTCATCTCTAAGCTTTACTGTTTACAAACAGTGTCCAGTTCAGTAGAGTAGCCCTTTCATTCTTGTATATTTGCCTGAAATCCTGATCTTCTTGAGTATTATGTTCCAGTTAATTTTGCTCGGATTGTGCCGGATGGTTTGCTGGTATTCTTTCCGTCGTACTACCTTTTGGACCAGTGCATTGGATGCTGGAAGAACGTGGTAATTAATCAAAGTCAATAATTGGATATTTGAGCCTTGGCTTTATCTTTTGACTATTAGTATTAACAGTTCTATTTTTGCAGAGTAATGTAAATTCAGCAGAATCTAAAACAATATGGGAAAGAATCTGCAAGCATAAACAACCTGTTGTAGAACCAAGGCAATCTTCTTTGTTTCTTCAGTCGATTGAGGTAATTTACACTTGTGGTGAATCCAATCAATGATTTTTCTAGTTCTCACTACAATGTCTTCACTTCTGATGGGCCATCTAGTTTAATCTTTTGCCAGGATTATATGGCTAAACTGAAGGATACCTCAACTTCTGGTGCAGTATTTTTTGCTGTTTGTCGTGGCAAGGTGTGGCTTCATACTCACTTAACGCCTTGCATTTTCTGCTTTCTCGGAATTTTCTTTTTATGTTGCATTGTCTGATAAAGATTGAACTAAAGTGCTTACAATTATCATATTGTTCATGGTAGTCTTTCAAGTTCCTAATATATCTACTTATACTATATTTTTTATCGGCTCTACGTATACTATATTAGTAAGGGAGAAGGGTGGGTTCATTGTCTTGCTTAAATTACTTATTGTCCTCATGTTGAGTCCACTTCTTTTATACATTCTATGTTCTTCATCCCTCCTATTTTCTTTCATTTTTTTTATTTTTTATTATTTACTTCAAAGCCAACGTGTAAATGTGTAGCCTATGCCTATAACATTAACCGTGAAGTTCAAGATTATCTATATTGGTTAATTGTTTCTCATTTACCCAGGTTAGTGAAGGGTTAGATTTTGCTGACCATGCAGGGAGAGCTGTAATTGTCACTGGTATGCCATTTGCCACAAGGACTGATCCCAAGGTTTCATAATTTTAACTCTCGTTTTTGTTTCCCTGTTAATTCTGTTTCTCTTCGTACCAAAGATAATGTTTATGTTATGCTGGGAGTAGAAATCCATTAAGCATAGTTTCCAAATTTGTATCCACAATTTTCTTTGCTGGAAACCTTCAGTGCTTTCTTTGAGATTCTTTAGTTCTCTTACTCTCTATAGTATGTGTTAGCTGTGTACTGCTAGCACTTCATTAGCATATTTTTAATGATATAGCCTACGCATATGGTATGATGTCTGACAGGTTCGTCTGAAACGTGAGTATCTGGATCAACAGGCACTGTCACAGCGGGGACAATGTAAGGTAATACCTAGATTGCTTTTTGCGAAGTCACTCTAAATTCCATTATGATTTTCCTACCTATGATATTAGATGCTGATGTTGCAGTAGTACCTGAATTGCTTGATGCAAAGTCACTTTATGTTCCATCATGATATTCATGTCTATCTAACTAGATACTGATGTTGCAGGTTCTAACTGGTGAAGAGTGGTATAATCAACAAGCATCACGGGCTGTTAATCAAGCTGTTGGCCGTGTAATCCGCCACCGCCATGATTATGGGGCAATTATTTTTTGTGATGAAAGGTTGTTTTCTTAATTATTAGTTTGTTAAACTTCACTAATTGGCATAAGCGTGGCATAAAAATTGTAAATACCTTTTTCGTTGCTCCCCAACTTTCGCTTAAGAACATAAACATTATTTTGTTACTCAATTAACATTAGCATCAGTGTGGTATCTTGATGTCATTTGCTTAGTTACGTTGATACGTCTTCACATTTACCTTTCCCCCCAGCTATTTTGTGCATGTTCTATAGTTTGATTATATCAGTCTGGAGCAATTGAAGGATTTAAGCTGGTGTTAAATATAAATATTTTGTGTATAAATTCATGTTTCATTCCTATGCCCATAAGTTTTGTGAAATGTGCATGATAGATCATTTGAAAATAAAACTAAAATGAAGTATAAAGCTAAATTTTGGAAGGCTTTATCCTTTCAGATAACTGATAATCTCAGTCATCTGCTATCTTTAGTCGTTATAGACCTATATGTAGTATATGGGCAAGATTCTGATATGATATCTCTCTCCATTTGTTTATACTCTGAATTCACTCTCTCCCTCTGGGGAGCAATTGATTGGTAGTAGAAATTATTTACACAAGTTAGTGTGAGGACCTTCATAATTCTTTCCCTCACTGATCTGCCCAAGTGGTTTTGATATAATTGGTCAACATTGAACTATATTTGTTGATGTTTATGCTATTTATTTCACATCATTGTTTAAATTATAACAGATTTGCGCATTCAAATCGTCAGTCCCAGATATCACTTTGGATACAGCCTCATATCAAGGTAACTTTTGTTGCTTTGCCTAAACATTTTTGCCTACAAAGCTCCTATGCTTACTGGTATCTAACTGTGCAGTGTTACTCCAAATTTGGCGATGTAGTGTTTACATTGACACGTTTTTTCCGAGATGGAGGATCTCGTGGTCCTACAAAGCAAAATCAAATCAAAGACAGAGGTGGAGTTTCTTCTTGCTAAAACTTAAAAAATAACTTGTGTCATGGTTATCAATCATTTGGTACCCGATATGGCTAAAATTGTTATGTGAATTTCAGGTACCCTGATTTGGCTAAAATTGTTATGTGAATTTCATTTAAGCTTTTGTGTGTGCTGACTTTTGATGTTCTCATGGAAGTATTGACATATGGCAAATGATTATACAATAGTTAAATTTGTAAATTCATAATCACAGCACCACTGATTATTGAGAAATTTATTTGATGTAATCCTAAAAAAAGTGCTCAACTCCCACTGCATTCACGTCACAGTTTACTGTAGTCAATGGGTTGATAGACTTTTCATGTACTGCTTTGTCGTCTCAAACTCTGATTTTCAAGTAGGAAGCACCATGAAACAGGGATAAAGGCCTAGCCAAAAGTAACCAGTTTCGTACGAGTACCTTATTTTTTACTGGAATGGGAAAGTCACGCGAAAGCTTCTGTTTGGTAGCTTAGGCTAAAATAACATATATTCTGTAAACTAACAGCTTTTCTTTGTTACTAATTTCTTACCAGATTTAGTTATGTACCATTTCTATTGCCGATATGCATAATTGTATTTTTTTACTGCCACAAGTTCCATAGCAAAAGCAACCTAGTTATGCTGCAGCTAATGGAAAATTTCTTTATACAGGGAATATACAAGAGATGAAAACCATGCAACTTACGGACAAATTCAATCAAGAGAAATCTATATCTCAGGTAATCTTCAACTGTTTTTGTAGGGCATACTCTTACTAAATATAACGTATATAAGCATATTGTTGTTTATTTATCTCTTGATGATCTGTATATGCAGACTTTGCAAATGGGTCAAGATTTTGCGGGAAAGTCTCTATCTTCTATACTTGAATTTAAAAGAAGTAACATTTCTAGCCAGATGGGAGAAATTCTTCCTGCTAATCAATCATCTCTTAATCCTTACAAGAAGGATGATACGTTACTACAGAAGTGTTCAAATGATTTATTTCTCCATAAAAAAAGGTTGCTAAATCGTGGCAGGGAAAGTATGCAATATCCGAAACGTGAAATAATTTATTTGACTGATAATACCTTAATAGATGAAAAACCCAGAGGCAGTGATCCTATGGCACCTTGTTCTTCAAAGAAGCATAAAATAATGGGATTAGGGCATGATGCAAAGCCATGTATTAAAGCTTCTCAAAAGCATCCATTTGTTTCCAAAATGTCACGGTTGGATGACCTTTCGTTCTCCTACAAGTCCAGTAAACATGAAAGATCAGATATATTTGATAGTCAAAGCATGCCAATAACTGATATCAGTTCATCATCGTTGCCTGAAAATGATGGTACAGCACAAGAAAAGGATGATCAATATGTCGGTCAGAAAAACAAGGCTATTCGATTGGGTCCGGGTCCGGGTCCTGTTTCTTCTGGTAACAAGGAAACAATAGGGTCAACTTTCCTGAATCAGGTAACTTGATTTGCTAAATGTGGTCATTATTAGTACTTGTTTTTAATATACATATTATAAATTCGGAAAAAGTTGGTTGTCTTTTCTTTTTCGTTTTCATAATTAGATTTTAAAACATGGACCAATCACCAACTTTGCAGAACCTTTCAGAGAGAACAGCATCGCAAGTGACAAAACTTAGTTATGTCTTGTACTACACTCGCATCAATTCAAATCCTCTTCTATTTATAGTATTTTTTTGCCCATAGGTAGGTTATACAATGGGGGTTGCTACTCCTTTCCCAAGTATCTCAACTTTGATGCACTATAACAATAGGTTCTGCCAGTTGATTCTCAAAATCAAATTGGTATGAAATTAGGAATGTTTCTCAAATCTTGAAACAAATATCCCTAGGAGAAATATCAGTGGAGATATTTGAGAAACGGTGAGTATTAATGAAGCCTCCTGAGAACACTAGGCTGACGAAAGGGGTCTATATTATGATTTATGACGTGCATATGTGGAACATCTTTTTGGAGTTACTATCTCATCTTTTTAGGGATTTTATAGAGTTTTCATAGTGTTAATGTATACTACATCGAAAGAATGTGAAGACCGTCGCCTCTTAATATACTAGTTGGGCCCTCCACCTGACAGTTTAAGCTTTTAGGTTGGAGTCACAAGGTATCAGAGTTGGTTTGGTTTGGGCCTAGTGACCCGTCATTGTTGTCTCCCTTCTTGATCCATGTGCAATGTCCTTACTAGTTGGTCCCCCATTGATATATTTTCTAGGGAATCGTTCTCCCTTTGAATTTGCACTGATTTCTTTCAAACTAATTCCACGTCATGGCCGCACATTATGATTTTTTTTTTCTTTCTGAATTGTTAATAAACTTGAGATTGGGAATATCCTATTGATCTATGCCTTGCACTTTGCAGGTTAAAGAGAAACTTAGTAAGTTAGAGTATAAAGAATTTGTGGATCTAATTAAGGCACTGAAGTCCAAAGCTGTAAAAACAGGTCAAGTTTTTCAGTCAATTGCTAGATTATTCTCTGGACGGGAGAGGCTTCCTCTCCTTATAAGGTATTATTTGTCGTTTACATTATAGGTGAAAGTAATTCATGTGATGCAAGTAAAAGTCTGCACATCTCTGATAATATGTGATTCTTGGTGTAGTTCTTGGTAGTTGTGATGTGAAGTTGTTTCCGTTGTCTTTCTTAACAGGTTCAAGGATTATGTTCCGGCAAATTACCGCTCTCTGTATGAGCAGTACCTTGAATCAAATGCTGAAACAGTTGCGACGGACAAGTAGGAACTAGTCTTTCTGATTCTTGTGCCAGTTAGAAATCAGTTTGCTGATACAACACTGATCTCCCAAAGTGCACTCAGTTGATTCAACATTGACAAACTTAGAATAGAGCTGAGGGTTAGAATCAGTGGAAATAGAATTCTTTGGGGATTCTTGATTGGTGCCAAGCTAACAGTTGTGTCGAGACGTATATCTTTGGTTAATAAGATTCAAAAGGTTTATCGATTCCAAGGAGCACAGATCTATACTAGGAATATAGAATTTGTTTGTATGCCAAATAACATCAAAAGTTTTGGTATTAGAAGATGGAATGCCCCATGTTTTTACATGGGAACTAATTGTATTACAAGCATCTGTTGATGGTTAAAGTTAAATTCTGAGTTTGAAATATGTTGTCAAGTTGGACTCTGTAATTGGTGTGGAAGAAAATAACCCATTTTTGCTATATTTTTCTTCTTTCAATGTGGTTTGAGTCGCAATGATTCTAGTTTCTGAAATAGGGATAGCAATCTAATTTGAACCCGAGATGAGATGGGGATATTTTTGGGCTCAGGACGGGGTTGGGGCAACTATAAAAAGATAAAATATGGAGCACGGAGAATCCCCATACCCATTATGGAGAAATAAAATAAGATAGAATTATGTAGCACGGAGAATCCCCATCCCAAACAGGATGGGAAAATATTCCCGACCGGGGCATGAGACAAGGATAGGGATCACAAAACCTACCCAATTGCTAGCCCTAGCTAAAGCAATATGTCTAAACAGTATAGCATTTGAGCAATTGATTATCACTTGTAACATAAGATCGAAATATAGAAAAGATAAGACAATGTGAATAAATACAACTCGGTTTCATATATGTTTTTACAAAGATGATCCTCAAATACGACTCTCTCATTGTAATAAATATAAACTATATCAGTGTTCCCGATTACTACTCTCTCATTGAAATAAATATAAACTCTGTAAGTGTTCCCGAATATCAAATAACTCTTCGTAATGATCAAAATTCTGCAACCATTGTTCCCCATAAATTGTAAGGCTAATGCTTTAAAAGAGAAAAACTGGTTCTGTATAATCGCTTCAGTAATCAGTAATCATCATAGCCATAGTCGTCCAGCTCAAAATCATATGTTTCACCTATATCGTCATTCCCTTCCTCTGCATACTCATCCTCATTGTCATTTTCAACCTCATACTTACCGTTCTCATTCGATTTCTTTGCTCTAACATCATCAGCATCATCAGCTATTGGCTCAGTTTTACTCCTCTTTATGCTATCCGTAGGAAGTGCCTGTGAAAACAATGTCATCAATAGACGTATATAACAGCCCCTATGGTAGACATGTTAAGCACTGAAGTTGGGGTGCTAAAAAGGAGATGCTAAGCTTAACAACCAATGTTAAACATGACAATTTCACATAATCACTCCTCTTAGCACCCATTATAGTAGGTGCTAAGCATTAGAGTATAAAACGCTAAATAGGGTGCAATGCTATGTGGCACACTCTCGCTCCTCTTAGCACCCACAAATGATTCTAAGCATTGGAGATGGGTCGATGTCAATGCAGTGCAGAAACAGGAGCTAAGGCACAGGTGCTTGGCATAGCATCGCTGCTAAGAAGAAAAAAGAACTGTGTTGGGTTCTTATTATTATTTATTCCATAAGCATTGGAGGATGAAATGCTAAAGTGGGTGCTAGTGACATGGCACTCTCTCTCTCTCATGCATAGTACCCACAAAAAGAGTCGAGCATTGGAGATGCTCTAAGACCCTTGAAGCCTCTCTTAGCATCTCCATAGAAGATGCCCTAATAAGCATTTTAGAGAGTAATATGAAAACATACAGCCAGTTCAGGTTCCTTGAAAAGTTCATCCAACTTGTCTGGATCGATTTTTGTCAGGAGCCTCTGCAAAAAACATATTAATCATTATCAGTAATCTTGAATATTATATATATATATATGACGTGGTTCAGACATCCAGAACTTAGAACATAACAAATCAAGATGCCCGGGATGCTGATCATTGATCACCACATCATTACCATTTCATCGGAAAAACCTAGGTTTATCTTTCTTCATAAGAAGCTCAAAAACTCATTTTCCATCTGGTGTCTTACCTTTTTGGATAACATTTGGCGAGTGGCTTCAGCTGCGGTTTGAGCAGGACCCTTACTTTTTGCTTCTGCAGCTCGTTTTTGCTGCCTCTCCTGCAGACAAAGGTTCACAAAAAAATGAATATTGCCAAGTTAAGGATTTAAGTTGTTATGTAGATCAAATTTCCTACAAATAATTAAGAAGAAAGCAACATGGTAATAATACAAGAAACTAAACTTTCTCACAAAAAGAAATGATTGTAAGAAGTAAAAAAAAAACAAAAAAAAATAACCTTTCTAGATCTTCCAACAGCTTCTGCAGCAGCTGAAGCAAGCTCCCTTGCAGCTAGCACATCCTCTGAACAATTCTGGTTAGCTTCCCGAGCAGCTGCTGCAGCTTCCTCCTTTGCTGCTTGTTCCTGTAAAATTTATAGAATAGCAACCTTAAAACATCAGAAAGTACAAAGCAAGGAAAAAATAAACAGAAAAGAACTATGAGCTCACAATATTCACTATTGCTGACACTGACAATAAGTTTTAATGCCTCGTAGTAAGTTTAGTAAAATGTTAAATTCAACAAAGAACAATGTGCATCACCTGGAGATATTCCCAGTTCATTTTTTCCCAAATTATCTTCCTGTAATGCTTTTCCTCCTCGTTGTACAGGTAGCTATCAACCTACACACCATATCATACGTTGTGAGCAGCAACGAAATAATTTGGGCAAACCAGTCTATATGAAGCACATTATTTAGCTTACACAGGCCACAATCAGTAGGTCAATTGATCTAAATTGAAATGCATTATCATGGCAGATAGTAAGTAGGACTCGTGAGCTGTGAATGCAAAATGTAAACACAAGAAATCCAGGGTGTCGTCATTAATATGGCATAATTTAAAATCACAAACTTTCTATCGTCATCTATTTTGTTACTCCCATTCTGTAAACATTGTTGTAGTTAAGAAGACAACATACACAACAGTAGCTATTTGGCATCACATAAATAATTATTGCTCATTAACTTTTCTTTTTAGTATTGTTGTGATGGACCGATGATAGAAATAAAGAAGACACAGAGGAGTATTCAGTACACTCAGGTTAGTGTTTGGTATTGTGTAAATATATATAGCAAATAAACATTAAAAGACTGATACAATCCTCACACATAATAACATCATAAAATATTGGTAGAGTCCAGACAGAGAAAAGATTGAGAACCTCAAGATCTTCATCATCTATATCGGAAAGTGTTTCAGATTCTTTAGAACCATCATCTTCATTAACAGCCATTTGCTCAGCAGCAGCGCCTAAAATATAACAATAAGTTATTACACAAATAACCAGAGTTTCAGCCAAATGAAAGCAAATTTATGACTGTTCATAGCTTTAATTATCAGAAATATGAAGAGTAACTGACCAGAACTATCAGGCTCTTCGCGGCACAATGTTTCAGTTTCACATTGGTTTATGCTGTCCAATTCTTTCTCAAGCTAGCAAAAGGAAAGAAATACTCAAAATAAGCACTTAACAGAACTATCTTAAACTGCTAAGAGTCATTTTGGGACTAAGGGAGTAATAGTTAACAATATTTTGTATAAATGTAATTTCATATAGCTTTTAGCAAGGTAAAATAATTACACTTGATTGGTTATCATCTTCCTTAGCAGCTGCTTTTGCCATTCTTTCCCTTTCAGCACGCTGAAAGGCTGGAGGATCTGCTCCTCCCTGAAGTCCTCCTGAAAGTTCACAGAACTGCACAAACCAGTTATACCATAGACCATATGTATAAAGGACAATTGCAGAAACAGAACAAAATAAGTATACATAAATGGAAAAGACTAACTTCATCGTAACATTTTTTACAAAGTCGAAGGGCATAAGGGCGTTGATTGCCTTCCTTATGTTCGCAGAGAAGCTCTTCTGTGCCAGAGTCTTCGGCAATATTTGAAGGTAGGGTTGGACCACATTCTCTATACTCCTTCTCCACTTGTTCCAACTCCTCAATCTAGAAAGGAGGAAGAGGAGAAAGTTTATAGCCGTCGTGATTTTTCACTCAAATGAAACAACATAAACACAAGAACAGCAAGAAGCAGATGACAGGAAATTATCATGCAACTAATATTTGTTACAATAGAGCACATACATTATACTTCAACCAATTTTTCCTCTAACATGTTCAATCTATGGCTTCTTATTCTTCTCTAATCTACTAAAATAGTCAGAATATGTCAGAAAGTTTAGCACTAGAATGGGAATTTTGCACTCCAACACAAGCTGGCGTCTTGAACGCTTAATATTCCACACAAAGACCTCTTAACTTGAGTCCTAAATTGATTACTAAGACAATTTCTGGAGAAACAAAGTGTTGCTAAAAGTTTGCAAATTTGACTCAACAACTACAGAAAAAATAAAAATCCCACTTTATGCAATCAAACAACATAGAAATTGCACTCAGTTCAAAAAGGAAACAGAGAAAAACTATCGGCAAATAATAGAAACGAAAAGTAAAAGCAATAGATTAAAGTTCCAATCAGTTAATTTAGATCAATTTGCTGAAGCATTTACATAATTCGTTTTTCAACTAATTTGCAATGACACGCTAGGCTACAAAAAGAAAACATACCGTTAAACTTGCAGACTCTGTACTCTCAAACTCAAGCAACCGCTTGGTCAATGTTGCGTCAGAAATATGAACAATCCTTTTCTGTTAACAAATAATAGCAACCATAAGGAAAATGACAAGTATTCTTCATAAGGAAAATGAACGAGGGGAACTTGTGAAAGTTAAATTGCCAGCGTTGAGAGGAAAAATAAGATTACTTTTAATATATTGTAATATTTTATCACGAAAATGTATAAATATAGATCAAGAAGTAATAAGGACAGGCAAGTTGGTGAAGAATCATATTTTCGTTACTTTGTATTGACGAGGAATTTAAGTTTGACTTACAACATCTGATATTGAGCACTTGAAACCATGGCTACGTGCAGAGAGATATAATGCTAGACCACATACCCCATTAGGTTTTCTCCCTGTCTGGAAGACAGTCATGCAAAGAATTAGGTTTGTTGACGATAAAAATAAGGCTAAAATGTATATAAAAGAGGTTTCATCTGGCACCTGAATCCATTCTCGTTTCATGCTAGCTATGAAAAAGCATGCAGTTGAAAATACAGCCGCATCCTTTTTTCCAATTAATCCTAAAAGCATACAGATAATTAAGTTACTTGCTTAGATGTGCATGCACCAAATATATAAACATGTCACGGATCAAGTGTAACAAAAGACACAGTTCTAACTATAGAGCACACATATAACTTCATCCATTTTGCAATGTTAACTGGAGTTGCTCCAAATGTTTGGTTCTCATGAACATTTTTTATAGTCATAAGATGAAAAGGCAAATCAACAAGGCCTAAGCCTTCGGTCACATCATGAAAGTAGATTGCGCTAATTTCCTTCAGCTTATCAATTGCGGTTGAGAGCCCTGTCTTACTCCCAGATGAAATAAATTGTCTAAGGGAGCTTATTTTATACACAATAGTGAAAGAAAATGATATTCCTTGCTCCTCCCCATTCAACATGTTTAAATTTTTGCTACAGAACTACTATATTGTTTGGCAAACCCCATCCCCTCATTTTAGGAGATATCCAGTAAAAAAGATTATTTTTCATTATGTTACAAAATGGTATTCAAGACCAAGTAAACAGATAATCAGCATTAGATATATCTTGTATTCTTACCAGCTATAAATTTATGCATAAAAATTGATGGATCAACAAGTTTAAAAATGGGATGCTCTTCAAGACTTAGCATCCTGCGAAGCTGCAAAAATACAGCACCTAGCACATAGCTGCAGCACACGTCACATGCAATCAATCCTATATCAAGATTAAGATGAACACAACTTTATTGATATGGGAAAAGCTTTCTTACACATTTATCTGCAAGTAATGTGAGAATTCAATAAGAAGATATGGCCTATTGTTATCCCTGCATAACAAGATTCGAGTTGTATGTCAGTACTTGATTTTGTTGACAATGATTCAACATGGGCACAATAGAACATCCTTCTCCACTTTTCTCATAAGTAAATAAAAAACTTTGGTACAATAAAAACATCGTTTGGCATAACTGACTAACTGAGCTATAGTGTTACAAACGGTCTTCACCATGGGGATTTGGCAGTCACGTCTCTCTCTCTCTCTCTCTCTCTCTCTCTCTCTTTCTTTATTTTATTATTGTTGTTGTTGTTATTATCTTTTGATTGTTTGTTATTTTTTTTCATGAAGTATAACATCAAGATAACAATGAAAGCAACTAAATGATTCAGGTTTTCCCTTACCGACATGCTATGTAAAGGCAGGCAGCCTGTACTTGCTCTGTTCTACGCCCCCTAGTAAAATTCCGCTCAAGAGCTATCTAAAAAAGAAAAGGTCAAATAGTTAAGAAACTGATAAAAGGTAGAGGAAAACTATATATACATAAACCAGTAATAAAGTTTAGAAAAAGAAACCATACTTTGTAAAATCTTACAGCTTGATCAACTATAAAAACTTCTTGTTCCTGAGATAAGCCAACCCACATATAAATCATTTCATCATGAGCTGCATGCAAGACCAGAGGAGGTTAACACAATCAAGAATGTGAAGAAGTCTCAAAAGGAAATCATTGCCTTCTTAAGTGTATGCAAGACAAGTGACAATGTACATGCATAAGTTTTCAAGGTTTTATAAACGGAATCTTGCTACATTTTTACACTTATGGTAGAATAAGCATTGCTATTCCCAACTTTGGAACATCTACTCCTACAACTAATTGTTGGGATATAGGAGTTTGATTAGTAGCCCAGTTTATTATGCACCCAAGTAGAGTTAGCTGTTGACAGTCGTCGAATCATGTAAATCCTTGAGTATTGATTTTGCTTTCAGTTTTCTTTGATTCATTCTCAAGACTAACCATACGTAGTTTGATATTATTAATTTTGGATTTATCTAACATGTGCAACTCATGCACAAGTTAAGAGACATTGAGAATCGTGTTCAATGTTTTTATATTAATATAAAAAGTGAATTAAAGTTGGTGATCAAATACTCCCTCCATCCCAAAATGAGTGTCTTGTTTCCATTTTTTGCAAAAATTAAGAATTACAAGATAATTTAGTGTG
>JAYMTH010000131.1:0-29143 GCA_036897465.1 Pelargonium australe
TTTTTATTTATTTCATAAATTTTAAAAGTGCGCCTCACTTCAAAGAAGCCCGCGCTTCACAGTGCGCCTCGCGCCTCGGCTTTAAAGGACCCTAGCGCTTCAAGTGCGCCTCGCGCCTTTTAAAACACTGTACTCCATCCATTTTAGTGAAGACATGCATAAAAATATGCCACAGTTAGCTTAGAAACAGTTGTGTTGATATCATTTGTGGGTGTGGCTGACTCCTCCTTGAGATATCCCTATGATTATCCAATGCAAAAGGATCATGAGTAATCAGAAACAAAAATAAATAGAAACATAATCTCCGATTATGGGAGAAATTGGCTATAATCTTCTCTAATCTCAGTTTTGCTTCTGTGTCAAATGACTTTGGTGATATATTCAAAAAAATCTCAAACATTGATTGGAGTGGGTAGGTTATTGTCATCCCTATCCATCCTGCCTCTACATCTTTTTGCATAGCTTTTAATCCCTTTGTATTGTGGTTTTAATTGCATCCAAGATCATGTTCTTGTATGCTGTGCTCAGCTGGTAGATGACGTTTTTGTCATCCTCTCTCGAAAATGTTTCCTCATGGACTTGAAGCTCAGATTTAGACCCAGCGCTTGAACTAATGGATCTCTCTTGTTCTTTTTATCTTGTTATCGATAATTTTGAGTATGCATCAAGTCTTATATGGGGTTCCTTTGTTTCTATATTTACTTTCATGTTCAATTTCTGCAGTAATGTACATAGAAATATATTGGGGTTTCTGTATGTTTGTTGGAAAATCCTGATACATTTGGGTATTGCTGATTTTTCTTTACAGTGGTTCAACCAGTTACAGATGGGGAGACTGCTTACTGTGAGAGACCTCCTTTCATGGGTTGCTTTTACTAACGCTACTGAAAAAAGCTTAGGACCTGAGTATGCCTTCCTTCATGGGGTTTTTCTTGTTTTGCTTGATGGGCTAAGTCTAGGTATGCTCATGCTTTGTTGTAGCTTTTAATCTGTTATAGGACTTCCTCTGTTGATTGTTGAACTTTGAAAGTGCTTTTTGCATTAAATGACTCTCTTTGTATATTTTTATCATTGTTACTTTTCTTCAATCATGGCCTTTTCTCTTGCATCTGTATTTCAGGGACTGGTATTTCAAAGAAGGATGCTGCTAATTTGAGGGAAAGATCCTTGCTTTTTCTTTCAGAGAAACTCAAGGTTCATTTTCTTTTCCAAGGTTTAATGTACATAGGTTTGATGTTGCTTTATATTTTGATCCTTCTTTTGGTTCTGTCCACATGTTTACTTTTTTAGCACTTTACAACTTTATCATTAGCCTTGTTTTTTCAAATGGTGCCGTCACACCAAACTTTCCTCAACATGTACATGCTTGGGTATTGTTGGGGTGGGGGAATCAGTGGAGAATGCAGAAAGCATTTGCAGACTTTTGAAATACATTGTCTTCTAGTTAATTTTGATTGCTTTCTACTTTTTATGTGAATAAATATGGTAAAAAAATGCCTCTATTTACTTTTACATTCAGTGTAAGTTTTAAAGTTAATTGTAAGGGATGAAGAAGAATGATTTCATTTTACTACTACAGGTGGATAATACTAGTTGCAGTGACTCGAGTCTTTCAAAGTTGGAAAATTATGGTTGGGGTGATCTTGAAACAACTAGGGAGGTTTCTAGCTGCGATGATATGCAATGTGACAACATATTTGGCATCAATCCATTCTACATCGAGAAAGGTACCTTTTCTGATACTTTTAGTATTTTTACTTGGTAAATTTGTTTAAATAAAACTATTATCAGGAGAGGGTTAGGAAGGATCAAGGGACTACAAATGAGGTTTTCTGGCAACTTAAATTTTGTCTTTTGTCATTTTATGGAAGGGTAGAGGCTTTCAGGTTTTTCAGTCAATTTTCTCAAGTGTCAATGGAAATATGTCATTGATTGTAATCTGAGGGTAGAGTGCCCAGCTTGGGAAATTCTACGCCCATACTGCTTGGAGATAGAGTAATGAGTCATCCCATGCGGTTGATTAGCTAGCTTATTGTAGCTCTGCTGTTTTGTTATGTTTTAGAAATCAAAACAAACAAAAGAAGATTTTCAACCCCTGTTTTACTCTGCTTTGAAAACCTCTCTTCTTTTCCCATTTCTAACCTTAGACTATCTTGTCGGTTACATTCTCCCTTTTTTATTCCTATTAATCATGTCACTGACTTAAGTTATGCCTATAGGTAAAGTTGACTGTGTGATTGGGGGATTTGAGTTTTTGGCGCCCACAACGCGTAGAAATGCCTTGCGAGTACTCCGGGCCATGCAGCTTTCTAAGCCTGGTATGTATTGTCATTGCTAACAGTTCTGCTTCCATTGCTCCTTCATTATAAACTGGCCTCTTCGTATATAACTTTCTACATGCTATGCTTTCCAGTTTTACTTGAAGGTAGTCCAGGAGTAGGGAAAACAAGCTTAATTGTTTCCTTGGGAAAATATTCTGGGCATAAAGTTGTTCGGATAAATCTGTCCGAGCAGGTTAGTCTTCCCCTCCTTTACTTGTATTATTATATTCTAATATCAATGTTTTGGTTTTGTTACTGCAACTCAGTTGTACTTCTGGTGCAGACTGACATAATGGATTTGTTGGGGTCGGACTTACCTGTTGAAAGTGATGAAGGAATGAAGTTTGAATGGTCTGATGGAATCCTTTTGCAGGTAAGATGGCTTTTTTTTTTTTTTTTTTTTTTTTTTTTTTTTTTTTTTTTTTTTTTTTTTTTTCTATTTATTCTCCTCCCTTATATGCATCAATTCTTATATTTTGTGTGCCATTGATTACTTGAGATTTATTCTGACATACACTCCTCATTTACTGAAGGCTTTGAAGGAGGGATGCTGGGTTCTTCTTGATGAGCTTAATCTTGCACCACAATCCGTCTTAGAGGTGCTTTATTGCACCTCCATTTATTTTCCACTAGTTTTTTTTCCTGCTGCATACTTTCTTCTTTTGTACTATCTACATGTAACTTCTATGGACGAATGCTTATCTGTATCAGGGACTTAATGCCATTCTGGATCATCGAGCTGAGGTTTTTATTCCTGAGCTAGGTAGTACTTTTAGGTGCCCATCATCTTTCAGAATTTTTGCTTGTCAAAACCCTACCAATCAAGGTGGTGGCAGAAAGGGTCTTCCAAAATCCTTCCTTAACCGTTTCACTAAGGTATGTTTTCTTTATTCTGAATGTTGCTATGGATGTTGAGCATGCGTTGACATGGTTTTAAACAAGTACTTTGGAGTGTGCTTTAGCTAACTGCTTTATTGTTATTGGTTTCAGGTTTATGTGGATGAGTTAGTTGAGGATGATTATCTTTTCATATGTAGCTCACTTTATCCATCCATTTCAAGGAATCTACTTTCTAAGCTTATTTTATTTAATAAACGATTGCATGAAGACACCATGATATATCATAAGTTTGGTCAGGATGGCTCGCCTTGGGAGTTTAATCTGCGAGATGTAATTCGGTCATGTGAGGTTATTCAAGGTGTGATCCCAACGCTCTGCTTCTTAAACTGTTTATATGTTTAAATTAACAGTGTTAGTTTTCTGAGATCTTGTTGCTTTAAATTTTAGGGGCTCCAGAGAAAACAAGAATTGATTGTTTCCTCAACGTTCTCTATCTACAAAGAATGCGTACAGCCTCTGATCGCTTAGAAGTCCTTCAGCTCTATGAAGAGGTGTTTGGAGTGAAGCCATATATTGATCCTTTCCCAAGGGTGCAGCTAAATTCACAGTACTTAATTGCGGGGAACTCTGCAATTAAGAGGAATTACACTCAGTCGTCTAAAATTCTTAGTGATCAACTTAAACTTTTGCCGGGAATTCGTCACAGCTTGGAAGCTGTTGCGCATTGCGTACAACATCAATGGCTCTGCATATTGATTGGTCCATCATCATCTGGAAAGACGTCATTGATAAGATTACTTGCTCAGCTGACTGGTAATTCACTGAACGAATTGAATCTTTCTTCTGCAACTGACATCTCTGAACTACTTGGATGCTTTGAGCAGTATAATGCCTACCGTGAATTTCGTTGTGTTGTATCCCAAGTTGAGTGTTACATTAATGAGTACTGCAGTCTACAATTGGAGTCCTCAATGGAGGCATTCCTTGGTGAAAGGAAGGATTTATTTAGGAGCTGGCTGGCATTATTATCTAAGATGGAATATGATTTTGTGTCAACTTCTGCATCTATGTATGATGGAAAACAGAAGGACATTGGTAATTCTCTGTGCTTCTTGGTCGAGATCATTGGACAACTAAAGTTGGATCTGGAGAAAAATGATTTACCTGTATCTTGGTCAAGCAAGGAACTCAATAAAATCATGAGCACACTTTTAAAATTGCAAGAAGACCACCAGAGGAAGAAATTTTCAGCAAAATTTGTATGGGTTGTTGGGCAATTAATTAAGGCTATAGAAAATGGAGAATGGGTTGTTCTTGAGAATGCAAATCTTTGCAATCCCACGGTATGTCAGTTCTGTGAATGCTTTCTATCCATATTTTGTTTCTCTTGTCTGTCACAGTTTTAAAACCGTTTACTCAATTTTTTTTAATTTTTTTAATTGTTAATTGTAGGTTCTTGATAGAATCAACTCTTTAGTGGAGCCATCTGGATCAATTACAGTTAATGAGTGTGGAACGGTTGATGGTAAACCAGTTGTTCTGCACCCACACCCAAATTTTCGAATGTTCCTTACTGTTAACCCAAGCTACGGTGAAGTGTCCCGTGCAATGCGAAATAGGGGAGTTGAAGTATTTTTAATGCAACCATATTGGCTTGTTGAAAAGGAAAATGGATACGGTTGTGAGGATTTGGAACTCAAGGATGTGAAGAGATTTATTGTTTTATCGGGTATTCCTGTTGGTAGATTGGTCTGTTCAATGGCCGAAGCACATGTCTATGCTAAGTGTGAAGGTCTACGGCTTAATGTTCACATTAGTTATCTTGAGCTAGCGCGTTGGGTTCAGCTCTTCCAGCAGCTTCTTATCAATGGAAATCAGCCTATGTGGAGCCTTCACATAAGTTGGGAGCACACATATCTTTCGTCTTTAGGTGAGGCTGAGGGATGGGGTATTGTTAGTCATGCTAAATTGGCTTATTTGTCGGTCACTGAATTGTCTAAACCTGATTCATCATGGGGATATTCTTTAAGCCTGCCTGGTGGATGGCCAATGCCGTTGAAGTTAAGAGACTTTGTGTGCTATTCAAAAGAAGCATCCATCAAACAAACATGTTCATATCTTGGCTTCTTAGGGGCTCAGTTTGCATCTTGTGAGTTGGGAACTGCATGGGATAAATATTCTTTGGATCAAACTTCTGCTAGTGGTTATGCAAGGGCATACATGATGGATACTATGTTGTTACATAAAATCATATATTCTAAGTCTTCAACTGGGTTAATATCATACTCATGTCAGAATGAAGCCTCTAATTCAGCATTAGGTGATAAGTTGTTATTTGCTGCCAACTGGACAGTTGAACAGATCACTGAAAGGGATCTTAACCTGTACCTTATTTGGTTTGGCTGGTTTGGTTCTCAGTTGGAGCCCTTTTCTCATTTTTTCAAATCTTTCCCAAGTTTGCTAAAAGAAGAATTGAAGCATCCCATCTGGAAACGTGTTCATGCCTGCCGCGAAGACCTTAAATCACTTCTGAATATAGATCTAGATGTACAGCCGATGCTTTCATTTGACTTGGTTGAATTAGCTTCTTTTGATGACAGGTCGAGAATGTCCAGTGAAGTTCTCTCAAAGGCTATTAGTTGCATCACTCTGCTAAGGCTGAGTCACCAGCAATGGAATGCTGAGAGTATCCATGACTACTGTGATGAAACTCAGTGTTTCAAACCTGTACTGAAATCTTTGCAAATTTTGGAGAAGAAAATTCTTGATGTGGTTGTTGACTCTCTTTCCTTTGATCTTCTAGTTCAATTGTACAGTGACCTACTGGACAATCACATGTTATTTTGGAAAAATATTGTGGCATCTCATCTTGAGGACTTGGCAATTTCTGGGCGCTCTATGGTGAAAAGCATCACAAAGATGCAGGATATCTTTCCAAGTTCAGTTAACACTGTACTGGTAAACTCATTACACCTTGTATCATAATCGCCTTTCCTTTTAATTTGCTATAGTCACTATATAACTTTACTTTTTATGGAATAGATGGAGGTCAGGAATCTAGAAAAAGTTTGGCACTTTCAAGCACAAAAATCCTTGCTATGGGTTCATGGTGGTCATCCATTTTTGCCTTCGTCATATGACCTATTTCATAAGCAGCATCAGCTTATTGTGCTTTGTGAATCATTTTGGCCCACAGAGAGGAGAAAGTCGTGGAAACATGGTACAATACATTTACCATCTTAGAGTGCTTGCAAATTTACTAAATTTATCTGTCTTGATTTTTTATGTCTGTTTTTGTTTCAGTGGATGATTGTCTTACTAAGGTTGTTGCATCTTCCAATCCTGACCTTCGGTTACTTGCAATACAAGGTAGAACCTTCATATTTCTCTATGATTGAGCATTGGATGTCGTGCTGATATTTTGTCCAAGCTTTCTTATCTTTTTATGTTACTGTATTAGAACTGGAAGTGAAAACCTTTTAGCTATGAATATAGGGCCAGTGTTTAAGAGAATTGGGAAATTTAACTATGCTTTGTTACTAGCTCCACACCATTCTTCCAGATTTATACTTTATGTGAAGTCAAAATCCAAAATATGAAACTCTTGTCCTTTTAACTTGACTGTGTCACCAAAATGACTAAATGAATATTACAAGACAAAAAAAATCACATGAAATGCTACTGCTGCATTTATGCAAATAAAAAGTCAGTGATCATTACCTTCTACAATGTGGTAAACAGTTCAGTGGACCAGTGAACAATAAATTACTCCAAAAAATTGTTAGAATATGAAATCAGATGTAAAGTTCTGCACTTTGGCTACCTTGTTGTTCTATTGTAACTGTTATCCTGTTGACTGTTTCTGCTCTTATAAAATAATTTTGTTGTTGATGCATATGCCGGGTGTTGTGTGTGAGATGTAATTAGCTGTCATGCTTTTGGTAATGCAATTCTTACTTGGTTGGCCGCTGGCCTGCCTTGCTACCTTTTATTCTGTTGTTTGCCTATGTTCTCATATGCAGATCCACTTTTTTCTTCAAACATTATGCTTCTAGGTATCTGCATGCCATCATATATTGTGACCCAGTGTAGCGATGACATTGATGCTGTTAAGCAGTTGGAGAACATCTACGAGGTTTGTTTACTAGAGTTATTTATACTGTGAAATCATATGCATGGTCATTTAACCTTGTGTATAAATTTTATTTCATACAGACTTTTTTGAGAAGGTTTAATGAAGAGGAAAGTAAACTAGAAACACATCTTGGGTCTGACAAGCATACTCTTTCTGAGGCAAATGCGACTGTGTGCTGTGATTTTCCTCCTGAATTAATGTGCAGGAAGTCTGGCTTCAATAGCTGGGTTGACATTGTTCCCATAATTGACAGTACAAGTTTTTTCTTGGACATTGATTTATTGAAGGAGCTATCATCAATTCTCTTGCTTGAGCCTGAAGAAGCTATGCAAGTAAGCTAGCTACTAACAATGTGTATTGTCTGCTTTACTTGATTGAGTGGTGTTTACCTGTGCTGTTTTCTAATTAGGATGTCTTAGTATGTTCTCACGTAAGATTTCCTATAAACCATCTGTTCTTTAATTAAGCACATTAGAATTTATACTGTTAACTTCAGTCATATCTTTTGGTAAATAGTAGTTACGAGTGCAACATACTCTTTTGCCTTGAACAGCAAAACAAGAAATTAAATTTTATATGACCTGTCTTAGTGTCCTATTGCACCCCATACATTGGATATTTGGTGGTGCCTCTGGAGTTCTTTTTGTTTATTTAATATTACTATAGCATGTTTTATTTGCTTCAGAGCTGCATGTTCTTATTGTTAATTTTCTTTTCTTCTCTCAAATGACAGCCCTTGGATTGCTTACGCGACCGCCTGAGTCATGCCTTGAATTTTTCGTTGAGTTTCTCATCGAGACCACCCCAATGTTTTTCACCACATAAAAAGATTATGTTGTTGGGGGAAGAGGCTTCTGTTGGTGCAGGTCAATTTCATACTTGTTACTTGTCAGTACTCTGTATATCCAATTTACTTATATTTCATCATTTCTTTGTGTTACAGTGGACACATATATGGCCAGTTATGTACTTGAAATGTGGTATAGGTGGCACCAATATTTATGGAGTCACTGTTCTGTTCCTTTCAAGGTATTTTGCTGATTTGCAGAGTTGCTGTGAAGGTTTCATTCTTTTGATTGAGCAAAACCTTAATTGTCTGCTTATTGGCATGCAGAATGAAGCAAGTGTTGATGGTGATGATACTCCACAATCCAATTTACTGATTCATCCTGTGATCACATCAACGATCGTCAATATTTTGTAAGATAATTTCTATGACGTTTGTGCTTGCACTTTTTGATATGTAATCAGGCCTGGCATTCATTTCAACCTTCTAATATGATCTATCTATTTCTATTTTCTAACATTTGCAGTTTAGCACCTCTTCTTTTTATTTGCTAATCTTTATTGGTAATTGCTCTCATACATAAAGATCTGGTGGTTTCATCATAATTCATAATGCTATACTTTCTATCTCTAGCACAATGTTTTGACATTCACTCCTTTATTTGGAGTGAAATGTATATTTTTCTTTGCTCAGTAGATGATTGGATTCTCTGCATGTAAGATCCACTGTAATTTTATTTGGATTTAATTTTAAAGTTATAAGGAGTATGGATTTTCAAAGGTTGCATGTCTTTGGTTCTTATTTTTTCTGTTGCCTTTCTCAGGCAAGGTACATCAGCTATAAAGGATTATTTTGTGTACCGTTCAAAGCTTAAAGCAGCTTCACGTAGTCTTTGGACAAGTTCACGGGAGAAAGATTTGTCAAGCTGTCTTTTCCCTGCTTCTTGTTCTCTTTTCAAGCAGGTATATTTCTTTTTATCAAATTTAGTATTTTTTAATTTATTTTGTTTCAAGTTATAATTGTTTCATAATGATGACATTCTTCTTACAGATTATTTATGCACACAAAAAATCTTTTGATGCTGATAAATTTGCTGAAATCAAGTCAACTCTATGTTCTCTTGAGAAGGAAATGATCAAGGTATGCATTTTGTGAAATTTTCAACCATGTGATTAACCTATGGGAGTTTGCTGTTGCTTGGAGAAGAGACTCATCATTCATATGGTTACGTCCTTTTTTAGCTTGTACATTTTACCCCAGAAATTTTTTAGCTTGTCCATTTTACCCCAGAAATTCATGTGCTTTTGATGTACAATGGAACTGTACTGTATAAATTTAATTGGTGCTTGTTTTTTAAAATATCAAAATATTGTAATTCGCTGTTATAGCTTTCCCTTTCCTTTGGCTGCAGGAAAACTCAATCCAGCGTCTTAGCTCTCTTATCGCTTCATCTAATCATCAGCAACTAAAATCCTTGGTGAATAAACATATTGAGCCACTGCTTGAAGAGCTCTATCCTCAACCTTCATCTACTGGTACTTTGTATATCTTTTCTTTTCCTTTTTTGGCGCCTGTTATTGCAATTATCACTTGTGGATCCCAGTTTGTTTCCGTATGGGGTTTGAGATCTTAGATTGGTCATTGTTTCTTATCCTTTATTTTGTAGACTTCATGTTTCCATAGTAGTACAATGTTATATTTACCATAGAATGGTCATTGAATATTATATTTCATTTTGTAGACATTCACTATAATCTTGGCCGTGCTTGGTTACGGATTGGAGGGTTACGTTTTCAGCTCTTGCTTAGCTGTGATGATAAGGATCCTACCAAGAAGTATTTTTTGAAGTGCTCACAGTTAGAAGAGAAGATTTCCAAGCTTGAGCTTGAAATTGAGGTATTGGTGGTTGAGTTTGTGCCTTGTGCTCTCAAGTTTATACCCTCTTGCTGCACCTCACTAACTTCACCCTATCTTCAAGTTTTGTGCATAAGGGTACTGTGTTTGATATTATTTGTTGATAAACCTATTTCTGCTGTTTGATTTAATCTAGGTACGACAAGAGTGTAACCACTTAGCTGGATGCTTTGCTACAAGTAAAGCTGATAAACAGAGAGCAGACCAATTAGAAAGTCTTAAGCTTGAGCATAGAAAGGTGCAAAGAAAGGTATGGAAGATTTATTCTATGTTTCACTTTTTTGGAATGTGGTGCCTTATCGAAATATCAATTAAATGTGGTATTTCAATTATCTAGCATAAGATAAGGTGAATTACGGGACGAGAAATGAAAATAGGATTACAAATTTCTAATACGACCAGGATAGGTACAAATTACTTAACCATCTAGAAAACATGAATGCCTAACTATAACATCATAGTTTTTTCTTGTTGAGCCTTCCATTTGATATAGAGAACATTCTCTACTTGATTGTAGAAAGAGGGTCAAGTAAAGATTGAATATGTTTTAAACTACTGTGCAGAATTAGTAAGGGCAGATTTTTTGGGTTCATGTTTAACGCATGATTCTACCGAACATCTAATGTGCTTTCTGTCATCACTGATTCACTGGTCCTTTACTGCTGCTACCCATAACCTTATGTAGCCAGCTGTTTATATTTCTTATTGTTATTACATAAAAGGGTGAAAAGTAGATGGATGACATGTTTTTATCCCTGATTTTTAAATTTTATCTAGTCTGTATCACCTTTGAGTCTATTCTGATATCTTTCTTATATACTTTTTGTCTAACAAATAACTTTGTATCCTTATACTCAGATTGTATTCCGCTCTGATCCCAAAAAGTTCAAGAAATTAAAATATGAATGCAAGAAATTTTTTGATGATTATTTCGAGAAATTCTTGGGGTTGGCGATGAATATTAGTAGCATGGACTTGCAACAGATTGTCAGCAAAGTGAGGAACTGGCAGGTATGTCAGTTATGAATGTAATTTGAATTTAACTGATTACATCTGGTGAAGGCCTCAATTCAATTGGATAGTTTTAACTTACTATCAATATGTTTTCCATTTTTCTAATTGAATTCCCAGGAAGATGCAATCAGTTTTGTTGAACGATTATTGGATGAGTATCCTGCTTATGATGATATAGTTCAGCCAGTTCAAGTTGCAATGTATGAAATGAAACTTGGCTTGTCGTTGGTTCTGTCAAGTGCTTTGCAGAATTCATTTCTGAGAAGAGTTGAAGAAGATAATATTGATCGGGTTATGGTAATAGACTGCAGCTCACAATTATCTTTTTCCAACATTAAATATAACTTATAATTTTAGAGTTATCCTTTAGCTATAAAGGTCTGACAAAGATATTGTGGCAGGAAACAATCCATGAATTCATAAGATATCCAAGAGGTTGTGCATTTGAGCCCACCTCTGCTGATCATGAAACTTTGCTATCAAATCACCCAACAAAAAGCTGGGCACTTGATTTTAATTTGCTCGAAAAGTTAGTTGCTGTATCTAGTGACGCCAGTGCTGATAACGCGGTTTGTGTCTTAAATACATTGATTATTGTAGTTGCATCATTTTTCTATACTGTTGTTGGGCACAAACGATGTTCATTTTCATTTAATTTATTCAGTTGCCGATTTCGGAATCTCATGCAAAAGCTGCTCTACATCAAAATATTCTTCTTCGTGTTGCACTTTCTGTAGCCAATGCACGAATCATGGATAAGGCATCTTATATGGTGAGATTATTTGTTGAAGTGATTTGTGTCTTTCTAGCTTTATTTAGTGGTATTTTTATCTGATTCAAGAATATGCTATAAATCAGCTACTCGATAAAATCTTCAATGATTTTACGAACCTCTGGATGAATATGAAAGTTCAAACAAAAACCAAAGAAGATTATGATGCTCAACAGTTCAAGTTCAGGCCTCGTGCATTCACAATTGATAGCGTTGTAGAAGTTGACATATCAAGTCTCAGCAAGTTGTTCGCTAATGATAGTTTTTCTGAATGGAAAGAGTCTGAAGATGATCTTACTGAAAGGGTAACGTATCTATTCACTATTTTTCGTTTTCTGCCTTTATTGTCCTCTTAACGCTTCATCTGTTCAGGTGGAAGGTGATGAGAGACATGAAAGTTTAGAGGATGAATGGAGCCTGATGGAAGAAACCGTTTTGAACAACATGGTCTACATTCATAATCAGTTGTTTGGATCAGTTAATCTTGTCCTTGCTGTAAGTTTGTTTAATTCTCAGAAGGTTGTAGGGTTTTTATTACTGGTCATATTCTTGCATTATGTCTTGATGACATGCTGATGATGCTATGATTTTGCTTGATATTCCTTTGACTTGCGCGAATGTTTTTCTCTTTGACATGTATTTTGCAATTCAATATCACTCTAATGTACACTAAGTGATATGTTTTTTTTTACTCAGCCTGGAAAATTCCATGTCTCTGATGTGGATAGACTGCTTTCCTTTGGTGACTCATACTCATTGGGAGTGGGGATGATCAAAGGTGACTCAAAACCTGCATAAAAGATTGAATCTATATTCTTTTTCCTAAAGCACATATTTACTCTTCCTTTATCTTTCCAGGTTTAGGGGGTCTATCGTCTTCCAACTTGGATGCTAAGCTTGTTCCAGAGCATTTACTCCGCCTTTGCTTGGAGCATAAAGGAGTGTTTGTTTCATCTTCTGATTCAGCTCTCAAATATAATTTTTACAAGGTTTGAAACTTAGATGGTTGAATAGTTTGGTGTCCTTGTCTTATCACTTCATGTTTTAATGAGTTTTTGCTTCTTGTGGACTAGGATTCAAATGCCCCTTCAATGTCTAAGATGGTCGAGTTGCTTACTTCACTTAAGCAGCGGGTTATTTCTCTTTTGGCTGAGTGGGAAGATCATGCTGGTCTTCAGAAAATTTTGGATGTGGTTGAAATGCTTTTGATTATTCCTTTGAACACCCCTCTGGCTAAGGTAGCATATTCTGTGTAGCTTATTCTTCGTGTTTTGGATGCAAAAAGGTCAAATCTCAGTTTTGCAACTATGTAACACTTAACTGTTGGCCATCCATGTTGGGTCCCTATGTTTAAAATCCCTAGGGTTTTATTAATAGGATGTTCCTTCCTAGTTTTTCGTTGCTTATGAGTACTCTGGATTACCTTATCTCTCGTGGCATACTCATCTGTGTACTGGACAAGTGACGAGTTTAACATTTTTGCTCTTTGCAGGCTCTTTCTGGATTGCAGTTTTTACTTAATAGGATCTGGGCATTACAGGAGAGTGGTTCAAAGTTTGCTCTTGCTGGTAAGCATTTCACCTTTACTTCTCCACCTGTTTTTTTTTTGTTTTTTTTTTTTAATACAAAAACTTCTGATCTTGTTTCTTCCATGGTGGCTACAGAGCTGGAAAACATCATTGCTCTGGCATCCTCATGGCAAAAGATGGAGTTCGATTCTTGGCCTGCTTTGCTTGATGCTGTGCAGGATCAGTATGAGAAAAATGCTGGGAAGGTAAATGATAGCATTTAAAATTTGTAAAACTAAATCTCATTTCCATTATATAGGTTAGGGAAATAAACTACTAGCATCTATAGCAACAAACATATGACTGTGGCTATATCTGTTTGATCTACTGTTGATTCATCAATTCCATGTGTTGGTTGCAGTTGTGGTTTCCCTTATATTCAGTTTTTCATCGTGATTCAGCCGATGCTGCTGGATATAACCAGTCTACAATACAGAGGCATGAGCTAAATTTTCTGTGTTGCTTGAAAATGTACTTTTTGTTGATGTGACCTTGACTAACACTAGTTGTACTTTCAGTTTGGAAGAATTCGTTCAAACATCCAGCCTTGGTGAATTTCGAAAACGCCTTCAACTTCTGTTGGCATTCCATGGTCAGATCAAAGCTGGTAAATGCTTGAAAATTTGTTCAAGGTAAGTCATAACAAATACTTTTTTTTTTTCTCTCTCGTTCTGTTATATTTGTTGTATTGAGAATGAGAGGGAGAGAGAGAGAGAGAGACGATTCTTCCATTATTTTACGTTTGTTACATCATGCAGCAATTCCAAGATGGAGAACCTTATGATTATATACAATGTATTTGGATTCTATGTGCAATTCTTGCCATTGTGAGTCCCCTGCCTTATTTAAACTATAAAATGTACTACTTTGTTTAAGAATCTGGAGGTTGCATGGGTTATTTATCATAACTTTTTTACTACTGACAGAGTAATGGAGCACATGGAAACTAATAGAAAGAAAATTGAGACGGAACTGAAACAACTATTGAAGCTATGTCGATGGGACCGTATGGAAAACAATTTGTCCTTTGAAAACTCAAAAAGGACCCGCCAGAAGCTCAAGAAACTTATTAAAAAGTACACTGTAAGTATATCACCTTGTGCATAGGTACTCTGTCAACATTCGATGATTAACCATTTTTATAATCGATATTTCAGAGTCAGGACAATTCTACTCTTAGAACCCTAATTTGACCTCATATACATTGTCCATTTGGTTATTGATTAGTTTGTACTCTTTTCTTTGTATATTTTCCTTTTTCTTATAATTGATAGAAAGTGTATGTAATAATCATTACAAACCATCCCTGACAAATGCTTAATCATATCTACGAAGCATAAAGTTTCTATATATGAAAGGCAACTTGCCTTGATGGAACTTGTTTCTTAACTTATCATAAATACTGGGCAGTATATGTACATGGAGGTTTCAATTGTTTCATTCATTTGATGAAAATCAATGTGGTGCTGATTTATTCATTTATTAAGTCATGCAAGTAGTTGTCTTATGCCTTTATCCATTGCAACAGGATCTACTGCAACAGCCGGTAATGCTTATTCTTAATCAGGAAGCAGCACAGTATGCAGCAAAAGCTCAATCTTCTCAAGGCCCAACTCCCCTCAATAGTTTTTCAGACAAGAATGAAGAGATATTGAACTCTGCTTTACATTTGACACAGTTAAAAGATGAAGACAGGTGAATTATTCGTCTGCTTTAGTTATTTTGAATGCTACAGCCAACCAACTTCCTCCAATGTGAATGTGATTATCTGACTTCTCTGGTATAGGTTTATGTGGCTCTCCAAATGGACAAAAAAAGTAAATCAAGCGTTGCAAGACTTGCATCCTGGAGGGACATCTGATATTGACAATTCATACTCAGGTTTAATTAGTTCTTTTATTTTCTTTTATTCATGTCTATCTGTGCCAAGCAGTCTTCTGAGATTATTTATCTGCAGATATTTCAAGTATCATTCCACAATCCTCTGCTTTCGAGTCTGCATGCCATATATACCAGGAAGAATGGACTGTTGTATGGCATACACTCGAAAATATATGTGAAACCACGTCAGGATGTAGTGATCGCTGGAAGGTTATTGGCAAGAGAATTGGGAAGAAGAGGGATTTGGATGAACTTTTGAAGTTGTTAGAGAGCAGTGGGTTGCGTAGGCACGGGTTTATGGCTGTGCAGGTAATATGCCCCTATTTTTATGTGATATACATAGCTTGAGTTATTTCACATGAACATGTAAAATCTAAAGTTGTTTTTTCTTCTAATGATGGGCAATTCATAGGATCAACTCAATTCCAACCAGTTATCTTTGCGGTTCCTTGGACCATCATATGATGTGCATCATTTGCTGCCGGAAGGACGTAGACTGACTCATGGAACTTCTGATATTGTTGATTCAAGTGAAGTCCTAAGTACTGATTGGAAAACAGTCAATGAATATTATTTCAAGAGCATGGCATCAGTGCTGGTTTTGCAGCAGATTTGCCTAAAGTTTCACAAAGACTTTTCTCTTGAGCAGGTAATTTTTCATGGACAAACATTACTCGAAGTTTCCTTGGTAGTTCAGTTGCTTTAGTCGTCAACTTGGCTTTTATGCTCTATACTATCATATCTTCCAATGTAGTATGGATTCTTCAACCTTGAAGAATTGTCCCAGTTGTGTAATTCTGCTTTTCAGGCATTTGTATAGTATATATATTTGTAATCTAATAGTTTTCCCATTACAATGTAGGTTAATAGGTCGGCCTCTTTTCTCGACCATCTTATTGCCATTCAACAGGAGCATCGGGCTGCGGCTTATAGTTTCACTGAGCATTTGAAACGATTGCAGAAATGTACATCTGCTTTGGGATCTTTGTGTTCTAGTTCCTCTCAGAGCTCCAATGCTCAGAATGGCCATGCTGTTAAGAAGTTTATGTGGGAACAAAAAGTGTGTACTAGTGATATTATTTCTTGTGTGGATGTTTTTCCTCCTTTTTAACATGGCAACTGAGCTCGTTTATTTTTCTTAATATTGCAGCTTATATTTGATAGCTTGTATGAGATCTCAAACGAAGAATTGCTGTTGCTAAGAACAGTTGAAAGTACTCATTTGAACAGTTGTCAAAGTGTCAAACCTGCAGCAAATAAGGTTCTAGATTTCATAACGGAATTTAATCAAGTTTTTCGGCAGTCCAAGGTGTGATTTTTTTTTTTTATTTGGTTGTAATTTCTTGGGTGTAATAGACCTTGCATCTTACTCATTAGAACATTCTGACAGGAATCACTGGATAATTATTTTGTTGGTCGTGATGGAGCTATAACCACAATGGCTGGTTCATTATATCCTCATGTTGTGTCAGTTCAAGAAGAACAGATGGTCACTCAAAACTTTCTGGTCATTAAAAAATTCCACGAGCGTCTCTCTGATTTTCGACAAGATTTTGATGGAAACTCAGTTGAAGAGGCTCTGCTATATCACTTTGATAATGTGATAGAGAAGGTATCTTCTTTTATGAACTTCCATTTCTTCTATAAATTTGAGGACCTTCTTTTTCATTCTCATGGTTTTTTAGTGGGTTATTATTATTTATTTTTCTGTATTTGAAGCCATAGTGGTCTGTCGTAGAAACATTGCTCATACTTCTTGCAACTCGTGCAGGGTAAACTGTTGGAAAATCAATTCAATTCTTCAACTGTGTTAGGGAATGGTTCAAAGGATCCTAAGGCTGATTGTGGTGGAGCCCTCAAACGAATATGGTCAAATACAATGGATGCATTGCAAAAACTGAGTTCATTGAATAATGGTGATGCTTCATCTGAATCATTGGGGAAAGTTACGTCCTCGAAATCTCTATTTGAAGCATATGCAGCAAATTTGAACGTGGATCAGTTATGTGATGATCTTGAAACAATTTTCCACGCTGTAAGTTTTATCATAGTGATCTCTGTGGTATTTAAGAATATTTTTCCGATTTCATTTACTTACCTTATATAATGTGTTATGTTCAGCAAAATCATTCTGGCCATGGAACTCCTGGACTTTCTTCCCACACTCAAGGACAGCTTAAGCATCTACATGTATTGTTGGACCTGTTATCAGACTTCGGCAATAGTCTTCTGCAAGATTTTTTGACTGTCCATAAAACAGTTAGTTTCTTATCTCAACCATTGCATCTATTTTCGATGTTACTTGGAGAAGATGTCGTTCAAACCAAATCATTAATCAATCTTTAGAACATTTATGCATTTCTGTCCAACTGCCTGGATATTACTCATTACTCTGCCGAGTTATGACCGAAGATTTTGTCATTCAAAATCAATCATCAATCAATCTTAGCTCGTAACTTCATATACAGATTCTCACATTGTCATATCACTGTTAAATTCTTGAATATTATAACAAATGTCTGCCTTTTTTTACCTACTTCCTGTATATTACTCATTACTCTTTCCTGACTTTTGACCTATCTTCTCTTCCAATATCAGAATACTAGATTTTCCGAGATGAACCACCACTAACTCTATATGCTTGCACGCAGGTGTCTATGATGACTTGTGTTCTTGCGAAAGTCTTTGCTTCATTATACTCCCAAGGATTTGGTGCTTCTACTGAAGATCAGGAAGATGACGCTGGCGGCGATGTACCCCAAGATTGTAGTGGAACGGGTATGGGGGAGGGTGCGGGAAAGAATGATGTCAGCGATCAGATAGAGGATGAAGATCAACTGCTCGGAGCGTCTGAAAAGGTAATATGTTGGGCCCTTTAAAATAGGTTTCAAGTTTTCTATATAGTTTTTTTTTTTCTTTTTTCTTTTTCTAGCATGTGATTCTGATATCTTTTGTCAACTTAATTGTTCCGCAGGATGGAGAGGAACAAGATGCCTCTGATAAAGTACCTGATAATAACAACAAAGGAATTGAAATGGAGCAGGATTTTGAGGCTGATGCAGTTAGTATTAGTGAGGACTCGGGAGAGGATAACGATGAAGATGGTGGGGATGAGGATGATCAGCTGGAGTCTGCAATGGGAGAAAATGGAGCTGAGAGTGAAGTAATCGATGAGAAACTATGGGATAAGGAAGATGAGGAGAACCCCGACGAGACAAAAGAGAAGTATGAGGCTGGGTCATCTGTTAAAGATACCGATGCGAGCTCTCGAGAGCTTAGAGCCAAGGAAGATGGTGCTACCACAGCTGATGAGCCTGAAGAACTCAACTTCGATGAAGCTAATAAAGATAATGATGAAATCGGAAGCGAAGATGATCTGGCTGATAAGGAGAATGGCGAAGACATGAAGATGGACAAGGATGAAGCATTCACGGATCCTACAGGGTTAAAGCCTGAAGAGCTCAACCAAAATTCTGAAGAAGATACCGACATGAACGAGGACGAGGGTTTGGGTTCCATGGAGGATCCGGATCCAAACGAGCTTGATGAATCAAATGAAAACGAAGACCATGATGGTGAGAAGACTGGTTCTGTGGACGAGACAATGGAAGAGGCAGAGACTCAACATATGGATGATGACACTGAAGGAGCTGAGCCAGGCAAGGATGATGGTGAAGCTAATGCAGAGACGAGTGAAATGGATACGAAGAAAGAGGGGTCTGAACCTGGATCTTCTGATTTCTCTAGTGAACATGTGCCCAATACAGATTCTGCAACCCAACCAAGGGGTGACTCACAGGTACCATGTTCAAGAAATGTAGCTCCAGAAGCCAACTGGTCTGGCGGGAATGATGTTCACAACGACGTTGCTCCTACCAGAGGCTTACCTTCGGATAGTGCCTCTGAGATGGATTCCATGATGGCAGATGCATCAAATGGTGGGAGATTTGCCGATGACCAACAAAAAACTCAATTGCCTCAAAATGAGTCGTCATCTGTTCAAAATAACCAACCAAATGTGAACAGGAATGCTGGGAATGCTCTTGAGCAGTGGAAAGAAAGAGTCATGGTCTCAGTTGATCTTCAGGCTGAAAACATAAAGAGGCAAGATGATATTGAGGATGAGGATGCAGATGAGTATGGATATGTTCCCGAGGATGAAAAGGGAACGGCGCAAGCATTAGGACCTGCAACATCTGAGCAGGTTGACAAAAATGCTAATGGGTATAAGCCTGATGGAGAAAACCTTGCAGAAAACGGAAAGGGCCGTGATGACATGGAGGTTGAGAAGGTTAATCCTGAAAGCAGACATATTGACAGTTCTTTGAATCCCAAAAGCAAGATAGAGGACCAAATGCGGATGACTGATGTGGAGAACTCACTCAGGGAGGGATCTCCTGAAGTCCATAGGCAGGATGCGGGAGAACCCAAAAACCTTTCAGAAAGTTTGGTCTCTGTAAAGAGGTCTTACTTCAGTGAGGATACACACCATCTACTTTCTGTTGGTGACGATGAAATGGGGAAGGCTCAAGATATTGAGGAAGTGTCTGCTGATGTGAAAAATGATGCAGTAGCCAATTGGAGAAGATATGAACTGCGCACTACTAGGTTATCTCAGGAGTTGGCTGAGCAATTGCGCCTTGTTTTGGAACCTACCCTTGCCAGCAAGCTCCAAGGAGATTATCGGACCGGCAAAAGAATTAACATGAAGAAGGTAAAACACATTACATTCTGTATTCACACTTCCATTTTTTGTACTTTTTTTTTTTTTTTTTTTTTTTTTTTTTTTTTTTTTTTTTGTGATTTCTCATATTGACAAGTAATACTCTCAGGTGATTTCATACATTGCTAGTCATTACCGTAAAGATAAAATCTGGCTGAGGCGTACCCGACCTAACAAACGCGACTACCAAGTCGTCATTGCAGTGGATGACTCTAGTAGTATGTCTGAGAACTGTTGTGGGGATGTTGCTGTTGAAGCTTTGGTGACAGTATGCCGTGCAATGTCTCAACTTGAAATGGGTAACTTGGCTGTTGCAAGCTTTGGGAAAAAGGGTAACATTAGGTTACTACATGATTTTGATCAACCCTTTACTGGAGAAGCTGGTGTCAAGGTTAGCCCTTCATTGATTATTGTTTATTAGTTAGAGGTCCAGCTACTAACATTTTCTTTTGTTGTTGACCTCTCTGACATTTTGTATTTTTTACATGTGCAAATTTTCCTTTGGATCAGATGATTTCTAGTTTGACTTTCCAGCAAGAGAATACTATCGAAGAAGAACCGGTTGTTGATCTGTTGAAGTACTTGAATAATTTGCTGGATACATCAGTTGCAAGAGCGCGACTACCATCCGGACAGAACCCTCTACAGCAGCTTGTTTTGATCATTGCAGATGGCCGGTTCCACGAAAAGGTAAATTTGGTGGTGGTGGAAGATAATACGCGAAAGAATGTTTAGAAAAATGTAGGAAAAGCGTTTGAGATGGTTTTGTCATGTGTAGCACAAAGAGACTAGTGATCCCTTGAGTAAAGGCAAGAGAATTCAGTTAGGAAAAACTAAAAAAAGGTAGAGGAGTAAGCCTAAGTTAATTTGAAAAGTAGTTAGGAAAGACGTGATAACACTTGGCTTAAAAGGATAGAGTGGAGGAGAGTACGAGATAGCCGACTCCTATATATATTGGAAAATGACTTGTCATTTATAAAAATTGCCTAAGTACTGAGCTATTCAACAATATTTGAACCCACAACTTCAACTATAAGTGTGATACTCTCTCTCTCTCTCTCTCTCTCATGATTCCCTTTCTTATGCAGGAGAACTTAAAACGCTGTGTTCGGGAAGCATTGAGTGCTAAGCGTATGGTTGCATTCCTTGTTCTGGACAGCGCAGAAGAGTCAATATTCGACCT
Source organism: Pelargonium australe (assembly GCA_036897465.1). Lineage (NCBI taxonomy): Eukaryota > Viridiplantae > Streptophyta > Magnoliopsida > Geraniales > Geraniaceae > Pelargonium > Pelargonium australe. Next base: position 21,139 of record JAYMTH010000131.1, read on the forward strand.
TCAGGTATTTTTTTTATTATCCAAGCATACGTTGAAACTTCCGGTGCAAAGATTCAAAATAAAAAAGATATTAACTTCATTTTTTCTATCTTACAGGAAGCATCATTTGAGGGTGGAAATGTCAGCATTAAGAAATACATAGATTCTTTTCCTTTCCCGTTCTATATCATCTTGAAAAACATTGAGGCACTTCCAAGAACCCTAGCCGATTTACTGAGACAGGTAATAAACTACACAATTTTATATTCAATTGTCTTTTGCATATCTTGGGGTAAACACATAAGTTTACATTTGATCCTCCAACTATTTCTAAAATTTAACCGACAATTTAATTTCTATTTAATCTCATATTTTGCATATGCGCTCAATTATTGGAGGTTTAGGTTTGTGCAAATTTTGGGATTAAATGGAAGTTAAATAAATATTAATTTTATCAACGGTGATTTTAAAAATAGTTTGAGGATCATTGATCAAACATTAAACCCCGAAAATATTCTGATCTATCAAAATCGTTTGCAGTGGTTTGAGCTTATGCAAAATTCAAGGGACTGAATCAAAATTCGGATCGAAGGGCCACATGTAATATCCTTGATATTTGCTTAGGTGGAACTGTCAATATATATATAGATATATATACATAACTGGGAGAGAGTTTTCAACAATACACAATTGATGTAAAATTACAACAGTTTACCATCTATGCAAATCAGCTCTTTGGCCTTTTGAACACTATTGTGTGCTCTTATTGGTGACCATCATTCGATTCTCTTTGAAATGACTTATAGATTGTTTGATAATTTGTTGTTGTCTATATCGTTTTAGCGATAATGTCTAGAAACAAATTATAACATCCATTTTAGCCGATAAATATTTGAAATTCTACCAACTATTGTCTGCAAAAGACGCGGTGAAATGCATTTCCATTGAAATTTTATGTTTTGTTTGGGTTTGATCTTGTTCTCTCTCTCATCAAGATTATTTAAGATTCAAATGAGTTTGTATTAATTTTTTTGATAATATTAGGCTCATAGCCTCCACATGTCCAACTTGCATATAAACCCATTTGCATACAATTATTATTGAAAATTCAAATACATAATGTGCGATAGACTAAATTACTATTGGTGAATACTTGTAATTTACATTTATCAGAATAATGCTTATATTTTCATGTTGTGGCTCTAATTTAGAAAATTAGATTGAGCAAGCCATTTTTTTTAACCATTGAAATGGGTCGCCAATTGTTTTCATAATTAAGAGAACAAGAGTCTCATCCAAGCAGTTGAACACTTTTGTGTCCACAATTTTATTAAATAAGTATAAGTGTTGATTTATGATCTGGCATTTATTCATTGATTTAGAGGACGAAATTGAATTTTTATCTCAAATGCCGTGATGAGAATCTAAAATCTCAACCCCCATCAGATTATAAAATCTCATGCACTCGGGAAAGTTAGGTCACTTGGTAATCCTACTTTCTCACTCTTTTTCCTTTGACTTTTTTATCAAACATAATACTACACTTTAAACAACAACTTGTCATTATCACCCTCTCTTTTCCTAGCAATTCAGATTTTGAATTGTATTCGGACCAAATATGTTTGAATTCGCTGTGGTTTGATAAAGAGTAATAGAATCTGACCGGATTGAATTTTGGAGTAAATTGTGCAAAATTGTTTGGCATAATCAGTATTTTTGTAGGATAAATCCGATCTGACCCCAACATTGATCGGATCAGATTGGATTTAGATACCCACAAATTCGGATTCAAATTGCGTAGAGCTCATTCACATATATCAACAATAAAAAAAGCTACCATAGATGGATTTTCAATTCTATTAAAAGAGAATCAATCATATGTTCCAAATCAATCAGTCTCTAAACCAAACTACACATAAACAGTCTCAAATGGAAAACTGACAGACACATCCTAACCAAAGTACCCAATTCACATATTGCATATCTGATATCACATAGTGAGAGAACAGACAAACAAAGAAACTGATCAGATGAACAGTTAGAGAGAGAGAAACCGTATCACCGGGATCTCTTGTTGGTGCTGCACGACGGGCATTTATAATGCTTGATGTGTTCAGCCCTAGCTGGAGTTATCTTCACGCACGTGCCATGGAACCACTTCTCGCATATGTCGCAGCAAATCCAGAACTCATCTGATGCATAGTTCTCGCCACACGCACCGCACAACGTTTCCCCATGCTCGTCTTCTTCTTCTTCGTCCTCGTCAACGCCCTCATCATCATCATCTTCCTCTTTCGGCAACGTTGGTTTTGAATTCTTTCCCTGAGGTTCAGATCCCCGCTGCAGTCAGTTTAAAAGTATAAACAAAGTCAAACCCGTTAAATAAAGAGTAGAGTAACACATGCTGATTACCCAGCTATGAGAACAATTCTCTAATATAAACATAAGTTCATCTTTGATGACTCAAGTCAGAAGCCATAGCAAATGAATGATGCTGACTCATTTGGGGATGATTGGTGTAAGCTTCATGAGGTACAATTCCAAAGCAATTATTCCCCATCACGACTTAGAAAACAGGAAATCCAAATACATTACGGGGATTAAAAAAATTTGAATGAGAAACATCCAGTCATTCACAAGACCCAAGTCCTAATAAAAACTCTAATCGAAATGCTACTTATATATAATGAACAATACCTACGTGGCATACATGCAACATGTTACATCGTGTTTAACTAGGGGAGAGAATATGTTGACAAAAAGCCAAGCTGCATAACGTTTTAAACTATGAAATTTTGGTGGTTCCTTTTTAACTAAGAGCATATTCTGTTTTTTAGCTCAGGAAAAAAAATTAAAGGTCAAATTTTTACCACTTTAGAGTTTGTTTTAGCCTTGTTGTTGTTGCTGTGATTCGGGACTGACGGCTTCTCCTTCGATGGTTTCTTTGCCAGGCCAGTAACAACTTCAAATATTGAAGGGAGGTCATTAATCATGTTAAAAAGCCGCTTCCTGCATAAATGGAAACGCGAATTATTTAGAAATCAGAGTCATAATAATAAATAAACTACTAAACACCAGAAAAATAAAAATATAAAACTAAAAATTCCTTGCATAACCAGACATGCATTTCTTAGCTTAATTATGTATGCTCAGTAAATTACTAAAGAAACATCACGAAAATGTACATGAACTAAATATTGATATATTCGCAAATAATGACTAGAGATAATTTCTATGTTCTTTAACAGAGAAAAAAAAAACACTCATTTTCTAAACTAATAGTGGTAGATAATAAGATAGACTGCAGATTTCGACATTTGGTGAATACGCACCTATCAGCTTTATCAAACCCAAATCTGGCACCGAAATAGAAGGCAACAGAAAGTAGCCATGCATCACTATGAACAGCAACTAAGGACAACCAGTCCTTGTCTTGCATGCCATCTCTTGCAAAGTTAATACCCAATGCTGGCTCAGGGAGCTCCGGAGGCACCTCTTCGGCAGGCAAATTGACTTCCCATTGCTCATTCGGAAAGCCATACAAGCAGAGATTTTCTTTCTCTATAAGAAACAAATGAAATTATAAGCATGATGAAAATGAAATAGACTGCTAAAAGATTAGATACAAAAAAGAGGAATAGATACAAATGGGGTGGGTGTTGAGTGAAAGGAATAGATGCCATGCCATGAATAGGTGCCATGAATAAGTGAACTCTGTCTAATATTTTTAACCGTTAATAAAAAGCTTATTTTCATCATACAATTTGGTTCATCTTTGAATTATGATTTACCCCAAGTAAGCACTGACTAAAACAGGGAAAACTTGAGGGGAGAAACAGGAAAAGGAAAGTAACACAGACAAACATCAAATCTCGATGTACATATCAATTCTCATACTAAAGGCACGACGCCAAAATAAGATGAATCATGCACAAAAGGACAAAACCAATAACAATGTCGAGAAACATGATGACCTACCAAACTTGCTAAACCCAAAACAGAAGAAGCCATACAAAAATGAAAGAACTGCCAAGACAAAGGCCGTGCATGTATGCTCTTATAAAGTCACATCGTACAACATTCAAGGAATGAGGAAATCACATACTAAATGCATGAAATCCGAACTTCCAAATTCCATCAGATTAGAGGAAAAAGCATGCAAACAAAACCAGGACCAACCAGAGAACAATTTATCAAAATAAAATACATGGCAAGTAAATTTCCTGTATACCCAGATATTTGGAGATAGAGAGACAAGCAGAGAGACAATGTGATATGAGAACTAGAATAACTCTCTTCAAAAACCAAGCAGAGAATAAGAAGTACTAACCAGGATCGCACTGCTGATAGAATGCTTCAACATCTGGAAGGACAAAAACAATTACATTAATGCTAAAAGCAAAACATATATATGTGTGTGTGTGTAAAGATAAAGAACATTGCTCCATTTATCATTCAGTTCCAAAGCGTACATAGGAAATAGAATCTAACCAAACTTTTTAATAATTTTCATTATTTGGGTCCCGTATAAACAAAAGACTCCAAACAGCTTTGTTACTTCTCAATTCTCATCACTTTCTTCAATTCTCGCAGCAAGCAAATAGGTTTTAGTGACTCTATACACCAACTTAATACGTAAACTATTTTCCTCCTTCATTCCTCGGAAACCAAACAAAACACATTTAAACAGATGTTACCAACAACCATTGATTACTTCTTCCGTTCGAGCCTCCCATCAGGTGTTTGTAATAAAAATAAAAAATAGAAATAGAATTTTTTTTATTCCCACACTTCCTCTGAAACCAAGCAGAAACACAATGCTAGAGAACTCCTTTTGAGTGTTCACCACAATAAACCCTAACCCATAACCTCAAAAGCAGCACAAAACAGCCACCAATTTCTTCCCAGTGCTCAATTTTCACAACAAATCAGAAGGGACAAAAACATACACACACACGCACACACACACACAATTAGCAACAAAACTGAAAAACCTAAACTAAAACCCAAAACACCTATCAAGTTCAGTCTCAATTTCTCTTCCACCAAACACAAAAACACCAAATTCAACCACAAAAACACGTTACCAAAACTTCTCTCTACATTAACATAAGAAAATAATTTTTTAGAAAAACTAAACAACATCTAGGAATAAATGAAAAACCCAAATAAAGGAACTGCAATAAATGTTTTTTTTTCCATCCTTTTCCTATGATTTTCTCAGCTTTCCAGGGAACCAAACAGAGCCGAACAGCTCAAATACAGAAAAGAAATGAACGTGTATAGACAATAACAAAATAAAATGCACATTATCCCCATATAAAACTATAAAATAAAAAACAACCACAAAATACAGAGTTCAGAATTTTTTTTTCCACACTTTCTCGGGAACCAAACAGAAACACAATGCTAGAGAGCTCCTTCCGAGTGTTCACCACAATAAACCCTAACCTATTACCTCAAAAACAGCACGTAACAGCCACCAATCATGCTCAATTTCCATATCAACACATCAGAACACACACACACACGATTAGCAGCAAAACTTAAAATCCACACTAAAACCCAAGACGCCTGTCAAGCTGAGTCTCCAATACACCAAATTCAAACACATAAACACCAAAATTCAACCACAGAAACACGTTTCCGTTCCTTTTCCACAGAATTTTCTGATGAAAATATCTGTACGGTACCTGTAGTGAGAGCCCTGATCATGCCGGCCCTGCGGCCCTTGAAGTCCCTGAACACCTCCTCTACAGTTCGCGGATTGTACTGTGCACCACCGTCCATTTTCGCAGCCACAAAGCTCGAATTTTTCTCGTTTGTTTTCGCGCTTTTTCTCGGGAAAAAGAGCGAGAAAATAGAGAGAGAAAATAAGTCAATGTAGAAGAGAGAAACAGAGACCCTCTTTTTAGGTTTTTGAATATAGAGAGAGAGACTGAGAGAGTTCTAATCGGAGAGGGACAGGGGCACAACTGTAAATATAGCTACACAGTAGGGCCTTTTTGGGTATGTATTCACTTTTTGTAATGGGCCTGTCAGTGATGGGCTTTTTGTTCCAGCCCAAATCAGTTGTGGGCTTTTTAATATGGCATTTTTGTCCCTAATTTATCTATTTTATTTCAAATTAAAAATAAAAAAAAAAATGTTCCAATTTAGTCTCCAAATTACCAATGTTGCTACAATTTAGTCTCTATGTTATGAAAATTTGTTTCGAATTGATTTAATCCATAATGGTGTCAATTCATAATTGTGTCGCCAAATTAAGTTGACGTGACGTTTATTTTGTTAAAAGTTTATGAAGATTGTTGATGCTATCGCGTGTGCTTGAGAATAACTAAGAACGTGTTATTGAAAGAATGACAATCACGGCGAACATGCATAGAGACTATTTATGAAAAAACAAATAATATTGTCAATATGGACGTCATATCGTTACCACATGGCATCACGACATTGCAATGTAAATATCATGTCATCGTATAGTTTTCATTATAAAAAAATCACCGCATTGTTATCGATTGAACTAATTTGGACCAAATTTGCATAGTTGTGGGAGTAAATTGAAACGATATGCACTGTTTGAAACTAAATTGGAACAAAAACTGCATTAGGTAGATAGTTTGATAAACAATATGAAACAAATTCCTTTTTCATACATGAACTTTCACCACGTATGATTAGCTTTTCATACATGAATTTCCATGAACGCATTTTCAAGCTCGACGTAGAAAAATCTTTGCCTTTCAAGTGTAACCCAAACTTGACTCGAATTTTCAAGTTGGAGACTCTACGATCAAAACACAAGTTTTAGCCATTCAAGTGAATCCCTTAACTTGACTCGGATTTTCAAGTCCAAGAAGCGTCTATAAAGTCTTTCGAGTGAATTCCCCAACTCGACTCGGATTTTCTAGTTCGACTCAAATATTGAGCCTTTCAAGTTCGTATCCAATTTGCTTGTGTCATAGCTAAATCTCGGGTTGTTAAAAAACTGGCTGAGACTCTTCGATCTCTTTCAAAGAACCCAATAGCTCAAGCATCACAGTTTCTAATCAAATTCATGATATCGATATTCGAAGCAAATTAAGAGATCATTAAAGAAACAAAATAAATAGAAACACGAGTAATTCAAACTCAAAAAAATACTATAATATATAAATATAAAGTGTGTAACAAAGAATAGAAAAAACACACAAAACTTCCACCTATAAAATCTGAGTTTCAAGTGTTTCACAAAGGGTTATATAATCAGTACACAGGAGGTCACAAGGAGAGCCAGAATTTGGTAAGCTCAAGCACCAAGTCGAGAAACAATAACATGAAAAGAAAAAGAAAAAAAAAAAGGAAAAAAGAAAAAGAAAAAAGAAACCAAGTCATCAGAAATCGAAATCTTGTTACATGTAAACGCATCCTGGGCCATCAAATAATATCCCATGGCAAAGAAAATTACCCGGTTAGAAATGGACGGTGGTTGGTTGAGAAATATAGGAACTTTCATGTACTTGACGGGCGTATTTCTTCCCCAGAAAATTGTTTCTGACCAGAGTGTATCTCAGCAGTTTATTCTTTGGGAGCGGAGCAAACCACCAAGAATGCGATTGGCCAATACTGACCGACTAATAATCTCGTCCTTTGTATTGCATTTCCTGTAAAAACAGTAAATAGTTGCATGAATATTAAAGAAGTTGGTATGGAACTGCAAGGAAAGGGCTCGTTTGTTGTCCAACAATGGGGGGCAGAAGTGGAACCCTTCATTTCAACATGCTAAAATCTAGGGCAGTTGGAACTTGAGGCTGCATGATATACTAGTTGAGCTAGAGCTGGAAAGACGGGTTCTGGGTCAGGGACTCAGGGTTGGATGAGTTTTTTTTTTGGTCCAGCTTACCTAACATGAACCCCAAATGTGCGGGTTTGCCCGACCTGCACTTTTCCCATGGCAATCCAAACAGCCTGGAAAATTTTACCAAGTCTAGTTTATGCAACACAAGCTCACAAAAATGTGGGTTGGATTTCGGGTGCCGGTGAA
>JAYMTH010000132.1:0-28879 GCA_036897465.1 Pelargonium australe
AGGAAACCCTAGTAGAACTGAAAACCCTATTACCATAAAAACCATATAGGTTTCAAACTCAAAAGAGAGGCTGACCATTTTTTGTAAACCCTAGTTTCTTAGAGAGAAAAGGTATCAATATATGTTAATTAGTCGGTTCTACATGACATGTATTTACATCTGCACATAAATAAACATTAGAGTATTTTTCATAACAAATGTCGTCACAATATTGTTACTCTATCTTGAATATTGTCCAACGTAAAAAATAAAAAATATGACTAAATTTATGATATCAATATTTTGAAATATATACTTGTCAATTTTTTATTATATAAAGTTGATTAGTTATGTATAAATTATAAACTATAGATTTATCTATTACACATGCGTATTTGTTATGTATTAAAGATCAATCAACAAAAGATTCGAAATAACATATGGATTTAAAAGAACTATCCAACCAACTACCCCTGATAAAAGAAACAATCATTTAAAGATTGGTTGGCGGAATTGGTTTAGACTGAGGACAATTCAAGATGGGGTGTGGTTGCGATGTTGTGTTGGCAAATATGAAAAAGCAGGAACAACCGAGTGTGGAGTGGTATGCGTTGGTTACTATAGAGGATTTGGCACAAGAGTAGGATCATGCTTGGTGCTTGGTTGGTTACTATAGAGGATTTGGCACAAGAGTTGGATTGCTTGGCACTTGTTGATAGTTTTGACGATATTCGTTTTTGTTTTGATAATCGCTCTGCGAAATAGGGTTGCTCATGAGTTAGCTCAGGTGACCCATTCTATGCCAAAAAGTTGTATTTTCATTCTGGATTCTATTTTAGAGAATGTCAAAGTTTGTATGCTTGATGATTTGCAATAAATTTTCAGTTGTTGTCAAAAAAGAAAAAAGAAACCGAGCACCTAACAAAAGCATGGATAAGTTGATTTGTAGAAAGATCGACAATTTTTTTATATATTCAATTCGATTATGACTCGAAACCACCCCATCTCCACCAACCAACTCAAAGCCACTCAGATTGTCGTGACTTCCACGACTCATGCGTCGCACGGGCTCTCTATCTAGTCAAAATATGCTCCATCTATCATTTGTTCGTAAGTGAAAATTTTAATGATTTTATAACCGAAGAAGCTTCAAATTCAACGCAATTGGTTTGACGGAGGAGCAGCTTGGTACCTAAGCACTGTCTTCAAATTCAATACTATTTCGTCTCTAATAATCATTAGCAACATTCACTCTCGTCGATCACTGTGTAAGTCAAAAATGGCAGAATTTCTCATCAGCTTTGTCGCTGAAGGATTGCTGGGCAAGCTGGCTTCTCTCGCTTCCCAACAGATCAGCCTCGCTTGGGGCTTGAAGGAGGAACTGAAAGGCCTCACTGAATCTCTCACCCTCGTTCAAGCCGTGCTTCTCGATGCTCAGGAAAAGCAAGCCACCAATCCCGCCGTCAAGCGTTGGCTGCTAAACCTCAAAGCCGTTGCTTACGACGCCGATCAAGTACTCGATAAATTGTCTTACCAAATTCTTCGTCGGAAAGTAGAAATCGGTAACCAGACGAGAGGAAAGGTACACAGCTTCTTTTCGCACAATAATCCAGTTGCGTTTAATTTGAAGATTGCTCAAAAAGTTAAGAACATTAAGGAATCATTAGATAAGATTTACAAGGAAGCAACTCTGTTGGCACTAGTCTATAAGCAAGGTTCTGTCTGTGCGGATTTAATTCAAAGTAGAAAAATGGAGGAGACTGATTCATTTTTAGGTGATTCACAAGTGATAGGAAGGGTAGATGATGTTGAAAGGATTGTTAGCTTGTTGATTAGCTCCACCGATTCTCAAGAACACGTCTCCGTTGTTTCGGTGGTGGGTATGGGAGGCCTGGGGAAGACCACTCTGGCAAAACTAGTCTCCAACCATGAGCGAGTGAAGAATCATTTTGACGAAACGATTTGGGTCTGTGTGTCTGATAACCTTGATGTTGTTGAGATTATGAAAGGGATCCTGGAATGTCTCACCAACGTGCCGTGTGCTGGGAATAAGGATTCAATTCTAAAGACCCTTGAAGCAAAATTGGGAGGGAAAAAGTTCTTTCTTGTGCTTGATGATGTGTGGAACGAGGATCGTACTAAATGGGAACATTTGAAACATTGTCTGTCGGTGTTCAGCAAAAGTAGTGGGAGCAAAATTGTGGTAACAACTCGTAAAGATCAAGTTGCGTCAGTTATACAAGAAGTGTTTCCTGGTCATAAACATCATTTAGGGAGGCTATCACCAGAAGAATGTTGGGCCATAGTTAAGGAAAAAGCTTTTGGAAAAGAAGCTTCAGTTGATCCAGATTTTGAGGCAATTGGGAAGGCGATCGCTGAAAAATGCGGGGGTATACCACTAGTTGCAAGTGTCTTGGGAGGGACAATGCGGGTAAAGAAGGAGAAATGTGATTGGGACTTAATTCTGCACAATAAAATATGGGAATCACTCGAGGAAAACAACGCAGTTATGCGCATCTTAAAACTGAGTTTTGATCACTTGCCTTCACCTTCTTTGAAGCAATGTTTTGCATATTGTTCAATTTTTCCAAAAGGTTTTCGTTTTGACAACGAAGATCTAATCCAGCTTTGGATGGCTGAAGGATTTCTTCAACCTTCTCAAGGTAGTAGTATAACAATGGAGGAGATTGGCAGTAAATATTTTGAAATTTTGCGGGCAAATTCCTTGTTCATGTATGGTTACAAGCATGACCCCAAACAGAAAAGATTCTACCACAAGAATTATCCAACATACTACATTATGCATGATCGTGTACATGATATTGCATGCTCTATTTTGGAATCCGAGATCATGACTTCAGAGGACATTTTGATAGACATTAATCCTCATGTTCGTCATTTATCTTTTGTTTCCAATGGAAATCTGAAGCCTATATTTCCTAGAGATGGTGTTGGGAAGCTGCTCACATTATTTTCACAAAGTGATGTCTTTAGCAACATCTCATGTAAGTTTAAGAGTCTACGGGTTCTGAAGTTAGGGAGGGCTAATGTCTCTGTGTTGCCAGACTCAATTGGCGATCTGAAAAGATTGAGATATCTTGACCTTTCAAGAACTAACATCAGTGCGTTGCCCAAATCAATTGGCAAACTTTACCTTTTGGAAACATTAAGACTCCACGATTGTGGGTTTCTTGGAGAGATTCCAGAAGAGATGAAAAACTTAATCAGTTTGAGACATTTGTATGTTGACGAGAAATTAATGACTCAGTTGCCACTTGAAATGGTAAGATTGCCCTGCATTCAAAGGATGCCAACATTTGTTTTGAATAAGGAGAAAGGTTGTGGAATAGAAGAACTGGGGTGCTCAAATCATCTTACAGGGGCACTGGAGATATACAATCTTGAGCAAGTGAGAAGCAGAGAAGAAGCGAGGAAAGCAAATTTACTGGGGAAGACCAGGTTATTTGAGTTGGGATTCAGGTGGAGCAGCTCAAGAAGAGAAGAAGATGGAAACAATGATGAAGGTGTCTTTGAAGGTCTCCAAGTTCACTCTCTTACAACAAAGATCGAGATTTATAATTATCTAGGTGAAAGTTTTCCATCATGGGTGCTTCATCTTTACAGTTTGGTACGTATAAAATTAAATGGTTGCCATAACTGTGAGCGGATCCCAACCCTTGGGCATCTACCCTGTCTCAAGTTTCTTCTAATTCAGGGAATGAAAAAGGTGAAATGTATAGGGAGTGAATTCTATGGTATTGGTGATGGTGGCGATAATGATATGGCAATGGCTTCGTTTCCAGCTTTGATATACTTTGAGCTTGAAAGTATGGACAGTCTTGTGGAATGGATGCCTGCAAAAACCAAAAGCTTGGTCTTCCCTTGCCTGAAGGAGTTAATCATCCGTAACTGTCCTCAGTTGGAAACTGCCCCAAGTCATTTTCCAGTTCTATTGAAACTGTTTCTGAGAAATGTTAAAAGCCACATGCCTCTGTTACATCTTAGCAGCCGGGCATCGACTCTTGAAGAGCTCAGAATAGTAAACGTGTCAAAGCTCACAACTCTGCCAGCTCGACTACTACCAAACGACACAAGTCTCCAGCTACTATATTTATCAAAGTGTAATGCGTTGAAGTGCATTGTGGCACCTGAAGACTCGCAACAACATCAATGGGGATGCTTCTCATCTCTTCAAACTCTTCACATTTGGAGCTGTGACAATCTGTGTTGTTTGGTGCGTGGAATGCCCATGCCAGCATCTATTCAGCTTGTTATAGTAAGTGGTTCTCATAAGCTAAGGTATTTTCCGAGCATGGAGGGCCTGTCATCTCTTCAGTCTTTGGAGATTTCAAATTGTAAGGGACTAACAAGTCTACCAATCAGGCCGCAGTCCTGCACGTCACTCCAGTCCTTGAAGGTTGAAAGGTGCCCAAATATTAAAAATGATTGGCTTGAGTTAACAGAATTGCATTCTGTGGAGGATCTAAGTATTCACAGCGCTGGAAAAGGTATGTTTTTGCCACAGGGGTTACAGTGCTTTACCAAGTTGAAGAGTTTGGGAATTGGTGGGTTCTCATGGAAGCTTGATGAATTCCCCAGTCTCACCCCCATCCAACATATCCTAATGTCCCTTGAAGACCTTAAATTGTATGGATGGTCTAAGCCCAATTCTCTTCCAAACACTCTTCAACACCTCACTGCCTTGAAATCTTTGAAAATAGAAGGTTTCAATGGGATAGAAGCTTTGCCAGAGTGGTTGGGAAACCTGTCTTCTCTTATTACTCTGGAAATAAGGAATTGCCAGAAGCTACTGTGTTTCCCCTCAATGGAAGCCATGAGATGCCTCGACAAACTAAATGTTGTGTGTATTTCTGACTGTCCCCAACTGAAGAAAAGATGCGAAGCAAATGGTGGACCAGAATGGTCCAAGATCTCCCATGTTCGACAAATCAGAGTATTTTGAAGGTATAGATTTTTTAGGCATTGGTAACTTGTAAGATCTTAGGAAATTTCAGTTTTGAACTAATTTGGCGTTAGAATATTTGAGAATATCTTATTGTTATCAAATCTTTGTATATTATTAGGGATTATAGTTTATCCTTAGGATCTCTAGTCGATCATAATTAACTCTCTTTACTGTACATATTGAGTTTGAAATCCTCCTCTCCAAGTCTCAATCCGATCATAAAAATTGCTGTCATGGCACTACAGAAAACAACTTGATAGCTTATTTCCTTTGCCACACATACCCATCTAATAACATTAAATAGAAAAAAGTATTGATTCATAGGATATGTGATGAAAAAAGGATGTAAAGTCGTTTCCATTTGAAGAACTGCCGTCCCTTGCATTTCATCTCTAACAATCATTCTCATCCCTATAGCTCCTTGCTCTTCATTTCTCGACTCTTGTGTTTCCATTTAACATTTGTGTTCATTCGTCTCATGGTCCAAGTTCAAAATATTGAGAAATTGTTTGTACTAGTTGAGCATGTCAAAAAGACAATGACGTATATTTAAAGTATGAAACTACATTAGGTAGACCTGTTCTGACTAGGGAGCTGCTGCATAGAGTTAGAGAGAGTCTAAAATGTTCTCTACTGAAGACTTACTGACTTTATTGTAATGTTCTCTAGTTGACTGATGTGTGAATTTAATATTGTGTTAAATAGTATAAAATAATCGAGTTTAATAAGGTTTCCCGTTTAGCTCGATTATTGATATTTCAGAAATGTATAGCGTGATTAATATTACATGTTTTAATTAATTAATTAAATTAGTTTGACAGTGAGAGCAACTTCATGGCAATTTCCGCTTGTGTTATCGTATAGTATCAATACCATTAATAAAAGACATTCTTGTTAACAACTAAACAACCTTTGTTTTATTAGTTGAAACCGTGTCCACAATCTATCTGGTAAAAAAATTCATCCCCATGACACCATGAAAAAAGACTGCTCAACTAATCTAACTTTGTTTATGAAGGATTAGGTATGGTTGTTTCTTTATAGAATTGTTTTCCCTTTTGTACTTAATACTTTCCAGTTAACACCATTCTCATCCCAAGTAGTTGCTCTCTCTCTTCTTTTATTGACACTTGAAGTCATACCAGAAAGGTGCAAGATGGCTGAAGTTCTCATTGGTGTTGTTGCTGAAGGATTACTGGGCAAGGTGGCTTCTCTTGCTTCTGAACAGATCAGCCTCGTTTGGGGCTTGAAGGAGGAACTGGCTGAGCTCACTGACTCTCTTTGCCTGATCCGTGTCGTGTTACTTGATGCTGAGCAAAAGCAAGCGACCAACCTTGCTGTGAGGCGCTGGCTGCTAAAGGTCAAAGCTGTTGCTTATGATGCTGATGCAATCTTGGATTACTTGTCTTACCAACTTCTTCAACGCAAAGTGCAGATTCGTAACCAGATCAAGAACAAGGTACCTGACTTCATTTCCCACAATCCAGTTGCATTTAAGTTTAAGATTGCTCAACAAGTTAAGAAAGTTAAAGAGTCCTTAGACAAGATTTATAAGGAAGCAGCTCTATTGGCACTCATATATAAAGAAGGGTCTGTTTGTACGGACATAATTCAAAATAGGGAGGTGGAAGAGACTGACTCATTCCTTGGTGATTCACAAGTCGTAGGAAGGGTAGATGATGCTGAAAGGGTAGTCAAATTGTTGATTGGGTCCACTAGTCCACAAGAACACATCTCTGTTGTTTCAGTAGTGGGTATGGGAGGCCTGGGGAAGACCACTCTAGCAAAACTAGTCTCCAACCATGAGCAAGTCAAGAAGCAATTTGCCGAAACTATTTGGGTCTGCGTGTCTAATAACCTTGATGTCACTGAGATTATGAGAGGAATCCTAGAATGTCTTACCAAAGTCCCTAGTGCTGGCAATAAGGATTCAATTCTTAAGTCCCTTCAAGAAAAATTGGGAGGGAGGAAATACCTTCTTGTGTTAGACGATGTGTGGAGCGAAGATCGTACTAAATGGGAGCATTTAAGACATTGTTTGTCAGTGTTCAGCAAAAATAGTGGGAGCAAAGTTGTAGTGACAACTCGCAATGATCAAGTTGCTTCAGTAATACAAGAAGTGCTTCCTGGTCATAAACATCATTTAGGAAGGTTATCACCAGAAGAATGTTGGTCCATAATCAAGGAAAAAGTTTTTGGAAAAGAAGCTTCAGTTGATCCAGATTTTGAGGCGATTGGGAAGGCCATTGCTAAAAAATGTGCGGGCATACCACTAGTTGCAAGTGTCTTAGGAGGGACAATGCGCGCAAAGAAGGAGAAATGTGATTGGGACTTAATTCTGGACAACTAGATATGGGAATCACTTGAGGACAACAATGGAGTACTGCGTATTTTAAAACTTAGTTTTGACCACTTGCCTTCTCCTTCAAAGCAATGTTTTGCATACTGTTCAATTTTTCCAAAAGATTTTCAATTTGACAAAGAAGATCTAATTCAGCTTTGGATGGCTGAAGGCTTTCTTCAACCATCTCAAGGAAGTAGCATAATGATGGAGGATATTGGTAGTACATATTTTAAAATTTTGTTGGCAAACTCCTTGTTCCAATATGTCAACACGGATGATTCCAGACGGGCAGGTTTCTACAATATGCATGATCTTGTACACGACCTTGCATGCTCTATATCACAGTCTGAGATTGTGACTTCAGGGAACACTTTGATAGACATTAACCCTGATGTTCGTCATTTATCTTTTGTTTCTGATGGGAACACGATGCCAACATTTCCAAGAGATGGTGCTAGGAAGCTGCTCACTTTATTTTCACAAAGTGATGTCTTTAGCAGTGTCTCATGGAAGTTTAAGAGTCTACGGGTCCTGAAGTTAGGGGGGGCTAATGTCTCTGTGTTGCCAACCTCAATTGGCCAGTTGGAAAGGTTGAGATATCTCGATCTTTCAAGAACTAACATCAGTGCATTACCCAAGTCGATTGGCAAACTTTACCTTTTAGAAACCTTAAGACTCCAAGATTGTCGTTTTCTTGTGGAGATTCCAGAAGAACTGAAAAACTTGATCAGTTTGAGACATTTATATGTTCATCAAAATATAATGAATCAGTTGCCTGCGGAAATGGTACGATTGCCCCATATTCAGAGGATGCCAGCATTTGTTGTGAATAAGAAGAAAGGTTGTGGAATAGAAGAACTGGGATGCACAAACAATCTTACAGGAGCACTGGAGATACACAATCTTGAGCAAGTGAGAAGCAGAGAAGAAGCAAGGAAAGCGAATTTGATGGAGAAGACTAGGCTATTGAAGTTGGTGTTCAGATGGAGCCCCAGAACAAGAAGAGAAGTGGACGATAACAATGATGAAGATGTCTTTGAAGGTCTCCAAATTCACCCTTTTTTTTACAGAGATTGCCATTCATAATTATAGAGGTGAGAAGTTTCCATCATGGATGCTTCAACTTTACGGTATGGTACATATAGAATTACATCATTGCCATAACTGTGAGCAGATTCCGACCCTTGGGCATCTACCCTGTCTCAAGTTTCTTCGAATATGGGGAATGACAAAGGTGAAATGTATAGGCAGTGAATTTTATGGTATTGGTGATGGTGGCCATAATGATATGGCAATGGCTTCGTTTCCAGCGTTGAGATACTTTGAGCTTCAAGATATGTACAGTCTTGTGGAATGGACGCAAGCAGCAACCAGAAGCGTGGTCTTCCCATGCCTGGAGGATTTACGCATTGTTAACTGTCCAATGTTGGAATCTGCCCCAAGTCATTTTCCAGTTCTTGTGAAATTGTATTTGGGAAATGTTAAAAGCCACATGCCTCTTTTACATCTCACCAGCTGCGCATCCACTCTAGAAGATCTTCAGATAACAGGTGTGTCAAAGCTCACCACACTTCCAGCTCGATTACTACTACCAAATGGTACAAGTCTCCGACTACTTCATTTCGCAGAGTGTCATGCGTTGAAGTGCATAGTAGCATCACAAGACTCGCAACACCATCAGCATTGGTTCTCGTCTGTTAAGATTCTTCTTGTCCGAAAATGTAGAAACCTGCGATATTTGGTGGGTGAAATGTCCTTGCCAACAACTATTCAGCAGATAGCAGTATTTGATTGTCATAAGCTAAGGTCTTTGCCGAGCATGGAGGGCCTGACATCTATTAAGCAGTTGTATATTAAATATTGTGAGGGATTAACAAGTCTACCAATCGGGCTACAGTCCTGCACGTCGCTCCAGTCCTTGACTGTAGAAAGGTGCCCAAGTTTGAAAAATGATTGGCTTGATATGACAGAATTGCATCATGTTGAGTGTCTGAGCATTGACAGCGGTGGAAAAGGTATGTTTTAGCCTCAGGGGTTACAGTGCTTCACCAAGTTGAAGAAGTTGGCAATCGGTGGGTTCTCAAGAGAGCTTGATGAATTCCCCAGCCTTACGCCCATCCAACATATCCTCATGTCCCTTGAAGAACTTACATTGTATGGATGGTCTAAGCTCAATTCTCTTCCAAGCACTCTTCAACACCTCACTGCCTTGAAATCTTTGACAATAGAAGGTTTCGACGGGGTAGAAGCTTTTCCAGAGTCGATGGGTAACTTGTCTTCTCTTGTTAGTCTGGACATAAGAAGGTGCGAGAAGCTACAATGTTTCCCCTCAACGGAAGCCATGAGACGCCTCAACAAGCTAAATATTCTGTATATTTTTGACTGTCCCCTACTGAAGGAAAGATGTGTAGCAAATGGTGGCCCAGAATGGTCCAAGATCTCCCATGTTCGACAAATCATAATAATGACAAAGAAACATTGATTACTTACTTGTAAGATCTTCTGCAATCTCAACTTTTCACTAATTTGGTTTACTGGTTATTGTTGTTAAAGACACATTTTGTTGTGGGAGTTAAGAGTAGTAGTATGTGATTGTGAGATGAGAGGGATGTAAAAGGGGTTTAGTGCTTGGGATATTATAAGTATTATCAGATGCTACAATGGATTATGTTTGTAATCAACTGTCTCAAGAATGAGAAGATGTGCAGTAAATAAGAGTGAAATACGAAATTCTCTCAAATAACTCAATCTAGTACTGCAGCCTATTTCAGAATCCAATAAACTAACTTTATGATAAATAAATAAACAGATTGAGAGGCAAGTAGTAGATCATAGAAGGTTAGTGGAGAAGATAAAATTAACCAAATCAAAACACTGGCCTGGCCTCACTTCAGCCACAACAAAAATCTATGATACATTGATGTAGTTGAAAACAAAATTGGTCAAAAAAATACAAATGCTACAGAAATGGTGTGAACGAGCATCACGTCTTCTTGCGAGCAAACCGCTCTAAAGATTTGGGCAGCTGGGTTTCCTCACTTATTTTCTGCTTCTTTTTGGACAATCCATCTCCATCCACTTGTTGCTCCAAATACGGCCTCTTAGCTTTGAAAATAGCCTCCTGTTTCTTCTTCGTCCTCTTGCTCGGTTTGTTCCTTCCCTTTGTTTTCTTTTTCATGGTAATGTCCTTGACGGCAGCAATAGCAGCCTCCTTCTCAGCTTCCAACTCCTGCTTTGCAGGCTTCTCTTTCTTCTTTGGAGGCTTCACTGTACCAATCTTCGAGGGGTCCAGCATAATTGTCTCAGGCGGGAGCTTGTCAAGAAGAGAATGCACTTCCTTCTCTCTCCGCTGTTTAGACGTTTCAAATGGGTTTGCCACCCAAGAGTCAAAGTTGGGTTCTCCAGAGCCTGGAATAAGTATAGACGACCAACCCATAGAATGACCTATGCCAAGAACATCTTCGTATGGTCGGAATAGCACCTTATTTGTCTGATAACCCTTTACGATTGAGTGACTCATATATTTGCTATAATTCCGAGTCCCAGAGAAATCTCCTAGAACCTGCACAAACGATCCAGTTCCACAAGCAAGCAAACCTTTTTGACTGAAATCCAGGGTCTTTGCATGGCCATGAAGGGTTTGGAGAACCTCAAATTTCCTCAAATCCCAGAGCTTAATTTTCCTGTCCTTTCCAGCGGTAGCCATGAGATGGCCATTTGGGTGGAATGCCAATGCTGATACAGGACCGCGGTGACACAACATCTTGACTAGTGGAGCAGCACTGGTCGGCTTCCACATGGTTACTATACCGCCTGAATGACCCAATGCAACGACACCATTAAAAGGATTCACCTGCATTACATCAGAACGGCCTAAACCAGTCCGATAATTGGCCACCATCTCTCCCATTGTGACATCTTGATAATGGAGCTGTCCAGATTTGTTTATTGATGCCAAGAGAAAGTGATTTTTTAGGAACTGAAGCCTTAACACTGGACCATGTTCCTGCAACACAGAATTCACAATGTTCCATATTGATGCATTATTACTTAATAAAGCATTAAACAGATTACAGGTACAAGTCACCGAGTGATATAATAAAGCATGTTTAGTCTGCCTATGCATTAATATATTCATCTCATAATACTTAACATAGCCAATGCAAAATAGAAATGTGAAGAACTCAATTCTATTAGTCTCGAGCAAAAAAGGGAAACACCAGTTAAACCATACTACATTTCACTTCATCCCACATTAGCAGACAGAAATTAACCAAGTTTCCAAGAGACCCATGCTTATAATTATAAGCTTGTATTACTATCCCACGACCATGCACCCATGCTTGCCAGCATGATCCGTAAGATAAATGCAGAAGCAGCCCTTTAACCCAATATCACAGCTTTAAAAGGCATGAGAAATCCTAACGTTTCTCAAAGAATTAAAACAATTGACAACCTGACAGGAGAAAAGGAATCGGTAGTATCTACCAGCAGCTATGTATCTATGCACTACTAAGAAGCTCAAGTAATAATATAAGTACTTGGTACGGTGGGACTATTTATCAGAAAGCCTAGTGTGGATACGAAGATGGTAATTAATTATAAATCATTAAATATTATATATAGTATTAAAATTTAAATAAAAAAACAAGTTAACTCCATTTAAATCGTCAGTAATGACTTCAAATTAAAAACAATGCATTTCCAATTTGCAATAACATACTAAAGTATTGATGCGCCACAAGCATCGAAAGCAACATTTCTCACAAATTGAGTACCAAAAATATTGAATTAAAATGCTATTAACTACTAGTACTTCTAAGAAGAGATGGTTACCAAGTGAAAACTGTTCATGGTTTGGTAACTGTACCTACGACTTAGTGTTAAGAATATGAAACACAAATATTTTATATAGGATAAGAGTAAGGGGGCATAATCACAAAATTGCCCTATTATAAACTAAATACAACTCTTTTATATTTTTTTATTGCAGAAATTTGAATACTTATTTTCTCTTACTAATACCAGAAAAATAATTGAAGTACCCCAGTGGAACCCAGATTTATTGGGACAGTACCAAAAAAGTACCTGAAAAGTAACCAAATAATCAATAATATTCACTTATTTTGGGTAAGTACTTAATACATGCCCAGAAATACCCAACAAGTATAACTGTATAAGTACCCGGTATTGACAGGTCAGCCTCCTAAGAGTACACGTGTTCACAGATGTACTGTTCATAGTTGCACACATCAATTGTAAGAACTAATTAGATTGAGCAGACATATAAAACTACTGGAATGACTTCAGCCACATAAGCCATTGGCCCACCTTTGTTTTGTAGATAGATCCAAGGATAATAAATGTTTAAACTGGTTCTTAATTTATTTCCTTCATTCTTGATTCTACGGATAAATAAGTAGCAAAGTAGATGTAAATATAAGAATATGATTCATCTAACTTGCAGTTCCTGACCTTTAAACAATGGAGTTCTGTACCATCTCGGTTATAGATATATGGGTACCTGTCATGATCAAGAGGGTTAGATAGATGAGGAAGATAAAAATACTTAAGTGTTCGACATAAATTAATCATACCTATGATTTATGGAACATTTTTTTTACAAATGCAAATAGATATTGTACTAAGAATACAGAAAATATGAGATTCACCTTCAAGTTCATTAGGAACAAAAAAGTTCTAAAACATTATTAGAAAAAGCTATAGGAAAACAAGCAAATGCATTGATCAGAGATTCGGAGTATACCATGATTGGTGTCTGGTCATGAAATAAAATTATATACAACCTCCGTTTCAAATTAAGTGTTTTTAGAAAGCAACAATTGCACTTGATTTTCTAATTATGCCCCTTTTATGTTCTCAAGTACAACATAAACCACTAATACTAGAAGTAATTAATGAGTGCAATACAACTATGTAAGTTTAAATAAGTCATTTTACATGACTTTTTCAACTATGTAAAAAACTCTAAAATGCCACTTATAATGAAATGGAGGTAGTAGTTCGAAAGTACCAATAAATACCCAGTTTGTAAATGTTTAATATGAGATTGAACTACATGTTCTTGCAATCACAAGAAAATCTACAGGATACTATAGCATTTTAAGACTCATACTTCAATTAGTTCAGCATGAAACTAGATAGGTAAAGTTCAGAAACAAGGACTGTACTTTTTCTGGGCTGCAGCAAAAAACAGCTCATTGTGCAAGAAGACCACATCGCGCACTGTTTCTTTAACCTGACAAGATCAACAAGGCATCAACCTAATTTTCCAATCAAAATCTAGATTACCAAATAAACACCGGAATCAACAAACATGAGAAAGATGGAAGAACTTCCAGTTATATTTACTTTAAAATACTTCTAAATATTTTTATGGTTAACATAAATATTTACAAGTGCTTATAAATACTTGTAAATATTGTTACCAACTTATGTGAATAGATGTATGCTGAACCCTGCTCATCAACTAGCTAGAATAGGCTTAAAAGGCCTTAGCAAACACTGGTTATGTAATAATCTGATGAATGCTCTCTCTGCTTAATATATATTATGTTTAATTATCACAAAAAATAATAATAATAATACAATCAGAGAACTAGCAGCAAACCAGAGATATGTTTTTTCAATAATTATTTACATATTAGATTATGATGATGGCTTTTAGTTACATCTTCTCAATAATTATTTACATATTTTGAACTTTAATTAATAACATATTTTGGTAATATTTTTGTTTAAATTACAACATTGAAGCCCGCGCCTCGCGCCTAAGCTCTAGTAGACCCTAGCGCCTCATGCTTTTTAAAACATTGGTCTAAGCATCAAAGTTGAGCTTCTGCTTTAAAGCTTGTAAGCCGCAGTTAAAACTGCAACCGACCAACTGGATTTTGTGAACCGAACTGCACGGTTCCTTATATTTCTCGGTCATCCACGGTTTTAAGGATCCCTACAAATAACAAGCCTAACAACTAGTTGTCTCATGGAAACTAAACAAGATTGTCCAGTCATTTTTTTTCTTTCTAAACATCATTCAAATCTAACAGTGTTATCAAGAAAAAAATTTCCATATAAGACTACACCAGGAGTGTGACCAGCTATCATTTTGATGGGCATTCTCATATATTGGAGAATTAATCATATCATTAAGGACGACACCTCTTAAGACAAAATTAGCATAATCTAAAGACTATTTCTGAAATTCCGTTTCCATCTTAAATTCAGCCCATCTCTAAGAACTACTGGATAAAATTTAGAGGGCAAGGGCATACCTGCATCTCTTTAATAAGGCTCATATTCTTCATGTCCATGACACCTAGATGGCCCTTGCGTCCACCAACCACCATATGCCGACCACTAGAGGTATAATCCAAAGTGTATGGTCCAAGTTCTGCACATACCAATAAAAAGTAGATGAGAAAACACTTTCAAGTGGAGAATTGTAGTGAAGAAACAAAGATACTGATTTATTGAACTTGAGCTGTCTGATACCAACCTGGCAAGACTATATCATATTGATTTCTTGAGCTAGAGATGTCTACTTCACGAGCAATTGTTTCCTGTCTTATCCTCCAAGTCTTTTCAATACCTTCAGCTTCCAAATATCCTCCCTCACTGGGCATAAGCCACTGGATAAAAAGACAGACAACATACTCAAATCACATGGATATGGTATTTGATTCCAAATTTTTATTAAATTAAACATTTGAATACAACAGAATCCAACATCTGCGACAATATCCCATTCCATCAAATAAGAAAGTTGCTCATACAGAAGAGAAGTTTCCCAGCCCTTTCCAAGGCAGATGCCATCGAAAATGTTACTCACAAATTAAGAGCAAAAAATTAAAGAAACAAACCTTTTCAGCTTTGGCAGCAGCCTTTGCAGATCTTCCATATAATTCCTCTTTGGCGGCAAGTTGGCCTTTCAACTTTTTATCTTTTAACACCTGCAGATTCACAAAATTTGTGGTGAGTTGAAATCCTTCTGAAAAAAAAAAAATCAAACGATACTAAATCTCTTCACTGGACAGAATCATACCTCCAAATTAGCACCTTCTCCTCTAAAATATTTCTTTACTTTCATATCAAACTCATCAGCCGCTTCCTGAAAAGTAGTTAGCATGAGAAAGGTCACAGTTTACATAACAGCAAATGTAGGTATTAAATAGAAATAAAAACAAAACCTTCTCTCCATCAAAGAGCCTCACATCATCTCTTCGCTGGGTTGGGTCCTGAGACTCAGCCGGCACCACCACAGCTGTCATGTCGTTCAACTGTGTGTAGTAGCAGTGTAGTGTGGACAAAAGCAGAGGCTTGGCTTACAATGGTTCAGGTTTGAAATCTGTTTCCATAAGTTGATATAAATTAGCGCTTAAATCTGGGTAAATTTATCATATTTACAACATATGTGCACTGAAATTGAAATTAACCATTCTTAGAACAAAAACTTCACAGTGAGGGTTACGTAAAGGCAATGCAATTAGAAGATATGAATATTTCAAAATTTACGATGATTGAAACATAGGTAAAGAGATTACAGTTGAAACCAAGGATTAGAGTTATGAACATATAAAATAGTTTTTAGATGGTATATACAAAATGTAAAAACCTAAGAAGCACCAGTACTCCAATTTGGTACCTGATGAATCTGCTCCCGACTCCGTACGCGACTGCGACTGGTAGATTCAAAATCTAGCAAACGGAGAAGACCGAGGAACTGAGAGTGTCTAGCTTAGGAAGAAGATGGAGAAACTGAGTTGGAATGGGAGTGGCGGCAGAGAAAAACCACGAAGAAACGTTCAGGGTTTAAGCGGATCAATATTCAATATTGTAAATCTATGTTTTAAAAACCCGACCCGGAGGCCGAACCGGTCATATCATCGGGTCACCGGATCGGGCGGGCGGGTCTAAAAAAATCTACCTGATGGTGTTGTGGACTTGTGGCGGCACTAGCAGAGAAGAAGATTCATTTTCTTTCATGGGCTTCAAGTTGGCTTTTTGCAGTGTCACAAGGCCCAACTTCATCTCTACACTACAAAAGCCCAAAACTAAACTCACTGACACAAGCCCAAAATTTGAGAAAAAAGCATCTTTTTGACAAAACCGGCCAACCCAGTAATTTCTGCCAGGATTTTTTACCCTCGTCTTGGCGGGAAATAGTTTTTTTTTTTTTTTTTTTTTTTTCGTCCAACGAATTTTGTAGATCTAGAGCCGAGATTCACTTAGTTCGCACTCGAACTTTTATTCCTCTCACTTTGTATGCAAATCGTCTTTTACAAAAGAAGAAACGAACACTCATTAGGGTAAGTGGTTGATTTCATTCGATCCTTCAATGTCACAGTTTTCGAACCTGGGGGTTGGTAAGCTCGATGATAAAAATAAATGAAGAAGAAGAACATATGTCAAGTTAAAACCAGTGCATCACAATATAATTCACCTCTAGTGTGAGTAAATGAAACCAATATAAAATTGAGAAAGAAATGAATGATTCACTGGCAAATGTAAGAAACCAATATAAAATTTTGTGAGTAAAGGTTTAACAGAAGTCAACTTTTGCAGTTTGAAGTTTGAACCAAACCATCCTTTGCTGCAAACTCTTACGCTTTATTCAAACGACAAATACATCTCCGAAGGAATCCATCAACCACATAGCCCACATGGCTGAGTGTAGCAATCTTACTCCTTCACAGTGTAAGCCCTGAAATTCAGTAACACTGCAAGTTCTCAAGCTTCAATTGCAATATAGTTTTTGAGGGACAAAAAAAAGAGAGAGAAGATTTTGTTAACACAAGTTTAGGCCACAAACACCATAAAATGTCGAGCCTATGCATCATACAAATGCAAAAGGAAAATGTAACCTCTTACCAAGATGATGTTCTACCAGGTGAATGCAGGTAACACGTATGATGGGTAAGCATCAAATTTGGATGCGAGCACTTGTACAGATGATGGATCCGCAACTTCTCCATACGAGGAAAGTCCAAGTTCAGTTGCATGGATTCCTCCAGTGATGAATGCTGACTGGATTCCAGCCATATTTGCGCCCTTGATGTCATGGTGGAGAGAATCACCCACAGCTATAGACTCAGAAGCATCTATACCAGCCATGGCCATAGCTGACTTATAGATTATCTGATAAAATTGTAGAGTGGAGAAGTTACAAATTACATATAGTGGTGCAAATGTAAAAATGCAAATAAAAGATAACAATAATGGCCGGAGCACACTTAAGAAACGAGAATCACATGTCAAATCGCTTATGTAGCCAGTGTACAGAGAGTGACCACCACATCCTATAGGACTAAAAATCTCAAAAGCCAGGTTTCTAAGTGTATAACCAGGATAAACTAAATTCTAAATACTAATTAGAATATCAAGTAGGGAGATGAAAACAAAGCAAAAAAGCAAAATTTGACTTTTCTTCTAAGATCAATTTGCCATCAGCCTATACTTGCCTAACTGTCGCAACCTTATAAATTGGTAAGTTTCTGCATCCATGAAGCTAAATGGACAATTTAAACAAATTTGGGGGGGCTAAATAAGTTGGCTGGGTAGAACAATGTCATAGAATGATGAAATATTGTTTGAATTTCAATCAAGTATTGATTAAAAGCTACGTGACAAAATGTGCTACTCTTTTTTTTAAAATTCTTACAAAATACTAAAGAACTTTAACATGCAGTTCTTCAAGAAACCTGAAAACTTCCAATATAAACAGAGGCTAAACAACCTATTGCATGCTTATCTCATTTGAAGATACTTGATCTATGAACATATCTCGCCTTTTTCATTTTGAAATGCATGTCAAGCCTATATACAAAACTATACTTCAATTTACGGAAAAGTAGAATTTATATACTATCATAGAGATGAATATATTATGCGATAGTCTCACCTTATCAGGCTTACCCATCCATTTCACTTCTCCCCCGAGTTTCTCATATTTGGCTGCTAATGTACCTATTGAGGTCATTATTATTTGCATCAATAATGTTTCTTATACATCAATACATTCACAAGCAACTTAATGATTCTTCAACTCGAAGAAGGGTTCCAGAAGAATACATTGACAATACCACGGTTATGTATACCACTCTGAGAAATCAAGAACTCTGTTGAGGAGATAACAGCAACAATAATAATAGGCTAACATCTCAGGTCCCATTTTTTTCTTATAATATGATTTCAGATTTCCCTCAGTTAAGAGTAGAAGATGAATACAGAATTTGTGAAACTAAATATATAAATGTGAGCATTGAAACTGGATGCAATTATGAAACCTGAAAAGTATTTAAAAAAAATAATAATAACTGTTTGCAAATATATAGAACTCTAAAAAGATACTGAACAGAGAACACAAGTTTCATAAGATACTGAACAGAGAACACAAGTTTCATAAGAGTAAGTAGCAAGTTAGAGAGCTAATAAATGTTGTTAACCAAATGTTACTTCAGAGATAACAGTATTGATACTGGAAGTGACAAAGCAGGACGTAATTCTAGACTCTGATGGATGCAACTGTTCAAGTCCAATAGAAATACAATTGGTAAAATCATTGAACCAATTAAATTGATCATATGACAATGACAGGTAACCAAGCAAACAAACATACACGGAAGGTGGTGTAACAGAGGTGAGAACAATTATGGTATATTAAAGGAACCCTAGGTTGAGACTGTTTTGATGTGCTAAAAAGTACTTATATTGTCTATAAGTTGTTACTTCAAAGGCCAACAAAAGAAGAGGAACAGGGACTTATAGACGGCAAAAAACTCAGATTAAAGTTGCATGAAAGCTGCTTAGTTATGGAGTGCTTATTTCTCAGCAGTGAGCACACTTCTGCTCTTCTTCATATGATAACCTTTCAGTTAGTAAATGATAGAGGGTTTGTTCTTGTAGTTCTCTCTTACCAAATCTCAACCATTTTTGGCTTCAGAAGTTCTAAAGTATTAACATTTTTACAGAACTTCGTGGATAAAGCTTCCTGTGATCCCTTGATGGTTAGAAGGTTTGGCTAATGTTGCTATATTTCCTTAGAAGGTTTGGCTAGTGTTGTCATATTTCCTCTTATTGACGCTATAAAATGTTTATGAAAATCACAAAACAATGGAGAATAAGTTTCTCGGGCATAATTCTTAGGCAACTTTCAACAGGAATTAACCCACACAAAAAGTATGATGCATTATCTTCAAAGTCTAAGGTACTAAACTCTAATCGCTAACCTGAGAAGTGAATATTAGGGGAGTGCACGGGCGGGTCATCCACCCGTGGGAATCCGTGTGCCCGTGGCCCAGAGTGGGCAGGGTGGTTGGGTCCCAAACGGGTGGTTTGGTGGGCGGGTTTGCAGGTTTTTTTAACAGTCATAGTGAATATCTCATTATAAAATAGGTTGTTCTTGAGAAAAGTCAGATAAATAACTCAAGAGCTTGTAAAAAAGAAAAAAGATAACTAGCTCAAGAATATCACATAACTAAACAAAACATCATTACCAGGCATCACACGCAAAGCTCTTGCCTCAACAGTAACATAATCTGGATTAGCTACCACCATAGGAATTTTTTTAGCTGCGCACTGCTCCAAAATTTTCTCAAGATCCTCAAGTTCCATTGGATGAGTAGCGCCAGAAGGATGTCCCAGAGCTTCAGTTCCATGTGCCAAAATAAAGTCTGCTTCTTCAACACTGGTTACAACGTTTAAGCCCAGGCCCTAAAGCAATAACACAAACACAGATTTACAACTTAATCTTAGCCCCTACGTACACCATAGAAACATTTAGTGTTTAGTGGATATTCAAATCAAATTAACGTTCAAATAGTTTAAAGACAGGATAACACATGGCTTAACAAAAAAGATAGCATTAGACAGGATAGGGTGGAGGAGGATAATACAAGCAGAGGATCCCAGTGAGTTTAACTAAAGGATTCATGTCCCCGACCCCAACATTGTTTGGAAGGTGTTTTGGTTGTTATTGTATTAGTATTCAAATACTAGAATAAGTTTGTCTTGCAAATATTATTCATATCCCAGACAAAAACAGCCACGGTAATTTGGCTAAAACAAACTACAAATAACAAAAACAATGAAGCTGAATCCTAAACCATGCCTTCTCCTTTCCCACTCTTTCCTATCTAGTGCTATAGTCGGTATTAAGTCTTGCCTTACCATATCTTTATCATTTCCTTCCACGTTAACTTTGTTCTCCTCCTAGTCTTTTCATATCTGGAGAATTGACCTCCAAAACAATGGCGTAATTATCATACCTCCAGAGATATCGCTCCTCGGTCACCCCACGTCATGTGAATACAGGACGTCCCTAACGCTGCAAACCAAGCATCATCTCTTCTGTTCATGGCAAAACCCACAAAACAACATCACAACATAAGTTCAATGAAAAACAATCACATAACAATTCCAAAAAGATTTTTTTGTGTACCCAATATTTCAGAAGCATATGATATTTTAACTTCATGTACCAGTGAAATAAATAAAGAGATTACAGGACAGTGCCTACATGATGATGTTACACAACAAGAAATTCACACATTCAATACAAGCAGGACACCGAGCAAATTATCAGCAAAATGTAAGAAATCTCTTAAGACTTACATATGCAAGACTGATCATTAAACTGCCCAACGTGAGTGCTTCAGTTCAATTGTATGGCCAATATGAACTAAATAAAAAAGTAGAGAAAGTGGGATGAGCCAAATGAGAAAATAGAAGATTATACTCCCTCTATCCCAAATGAGCATTCTCTTTCATTATTGGGGTGTTAGTTAGCCATGAATTTCCAATAATATCCACACAAAAATAAGTTAGAAACCACTTGAGTTTGTTACACTAAATGCACATAGGGGTATACAAGAGAAAGTGCACGCGGATATTCATATTGGGACGGAGGGACTAAACGAAAAAAATACGATTTGGGCACCATGACAATATGACATGGGCAACTGCAAGGAGCGGACTAGACCAACTTCTCATAAATCACTAAATAAAAGTCAAACATTGACTACACAACCCCAAAAAAAAAAAAAAAAAAAAAAAAAAAATATACAATGTTTTTTTTAACCCCAAGAAAAAAACAATTATGATAGTCAAACACCTTTGCAAATATTGATGCGTTAATTCTCCACTTGTGACTGCTCCCACAAATAGGGAAGGATCGAATCCAAGGTTCTTAATCTTCTCCATCGTTGTCGCTGCACGCCTTGAAGAGTTACTTATTATCACCATCTTTGCACCACTTGTTGCTAACTTTTCCACTGCCACCAAAACAAAACAAAAGATTTTTTTTAGCAACTTCACCACATAATCCGAAAAGAAAAATCTTGCAGGGAAAATGGCACAAAACTCATACATGTCGAAATGGCACCGGGATATGGTTGTTTTCCATCATGAAGCACTCCAAATTGATCCAACAACCATCCCTGTATAAACAACCACACCAATAAATAAAAAAATGAGTTTAGTATTTGATCAGTGTTCAGATTCTAAAAAATGAGTTTAGGATTGAATATAAATCCATTCAGTTTGTTACATTTCTTACTCCAAGTATAAAATTAGCATCATTTCAAATTAAATTCATAAGTAAATTAGTTTCATGTTCACTTGAATCAAGTCAATCTTCTCATTCTTTTTTGTTTGAAAATAGTGAATATTTAATGATATCGGAGAAGGAATCGAAACCAGACCTAATTCAAAAGATTGCAATTGCAGAACCAATTCAAAAAACAAAAATGAAATAAATCATTGAAAAAATTCAATCGAGGTAACCTTGAAACGACGCGTTTCGGCAAGGTGTCTGAGGCCATTCAAGGTCTGGGGTTCAGTGGACGCGACATAGATGCTGCCACTGCTACTAGCACTGATTCCTCCCATCATTTTCTTGTTTCTTCTCCGTTTTTACTCTCAACTCTGAAGCTGCAGCTTCTTCGTCGTTGTCAGTGGCTGAGACTGAGTACAACTAACTTTCATGGCGAGGATGATAAATGGGCCTGCCCACAGTGTCACTCATTGTCAAATTGTTTTTAATAAAAATAAAAAAAATAATAAGCTTAGATACATTATTATCCTAAATCAAATCATTACATTTTCTTCATTTTTCTTTTGTCGACATAAAGCACGTAGGTTCTAATATTATTACGTATTCATTACTATTTGAAATTAACAAAACTTTTATTGCAACGTCATTTCAGATCGAATATCATTTATGTTTATGTTTTAGACAAAAGGAGTTCAATTGTTCATTTGAAAATGAAAGATCTAATACTTTAATTTTATGGCTACTGGAATTGGTACATTACACAATAGTGCCAATTAATTTTATGTCTTGTATCGTTGAAGCCAAAGGGATCTAGTGCAAAATGTTTGAGTCACGTCTCTAAAAAAACACTGACAAGCTTATATCATAAGAAATACTCGAAACAGTACACTTAAAATTGATAATATATGTGTTGTATGTATTAAAGGTAAAACTACAAACAAGAAAAAGATAGGAGCCGAAAGAGCTAAGGAAGTCCTATACGTTATACATACCAAATTATGTGAATCATTCCTTAAGGCTTTATGCAGTGGTCAGTTCTATTCATTCATTGATGATTTCTCCTGTTATGACTACATTTACTCAATACATGAGAAATCATAAGCATTAGACGTATTTTAGTCATTTGAAGCAAAAGTTGAAAAACAACATGGAAAGATTATAAAAGTAGTAAGATCTGACCGTGGTGGTGAATACTATTAACAATACGACGACGGATTAGGTCAATTTTTTTATAGGAATGTGGGATTGTCCCACTGTGCACCATGTAGGATTGTCTAACCATAGCTGAGGTGCATAATAAAACCCTTAATGATATGATAAGACGTGTCACATTACGACCTTACATCACTCTCTATGGAAATGCATTAAACACTACAATGTATATACATATTTAACGTTGTCCCCACTAAAGTTGAAAATAAAACCTCTTACAAGTTATGGAGAAGTAGAAAGCATGTCTTAAAGCATATCCGAATTTGCAGTCGTCCGACTGAAGCAAGGACTTATAAGCTTGGTGAGAAAAAACTAGATGCAGAGAACAATTAACAACTATTTTGTGAGATATTCTGAAAGATCAAGATTTTATAAATTCTACAATTCCAAAAACTAGAACATGTTCTTAGACGGAAAATGTTCGTTCTTTGAGGATGTTGAGCTTTTGAGGAAAAAGATAAAGGAAACATATTTGTATTCGAAGAAAATTTAGTCAACACATTTCATTTTATATGACTAGGACCTAGGACCATATACATGATTTAGGTCTTTATAAGTAGGTCCTTAAATTTTATAAATTAATAATTAATATACAATCAACAATGCAATGCAATATGTCTACATGCCTCAATATATAAATATATATCTTAAGTCAAGAATTATTTGGCTTAAACAAAGTCATGAATGAGGTGATAACACTTCATTAAAAAACATGGATCTAGGCGGGTCGCTCCGCTCCCACCAATTTAATGAGGTGTCATCACCTCATTGGTTTGACTTAGCTTAAGTTATAAAATATTTGGCTTAGGTTTCTTATTCTATATATACACGACACTTGTTTTGAAACGGTTGACGTATTTTTCCTCGTTAATATGTTAGTTTTACGACACTTGTTTTGAAACGGTTGACGTATTTTTCCTGTTCAAGTAATGAGAAATGGATGAAACAATGCTAGAGGCCAATTCAAGGACTATATTGCTTTGAGAAGTGCTCAACATTTTCAAGACAAGATGATTTGAGTGAACATGCTTGAACAAACAGATTCTCATTTCATTATTTAACATCTAGTTTATCTCAAGAGACAAAATTAATTACAAATGTCAATGAACCATTATTTTCTCCTTGCAACCCAACTTGACAGAGATACACATATGTTCGAAAAAATACATTCCCAAGGAAAAGACATGGAAATGACAACCTCTAACCTTAAAAAGCACACAACACAACATAGAAGCAAAATCTACTGAGGTGGTTTTGTCTCCTCAACAGGCTTCCCTTTCTCTCTTAGCTTTGCCACAGTTTCTTTCAATGCTTCCTTCCTCTTCTTGCTGGCCAGGACCCTTGCCTGAACACCACTCAAATTCGGGTCCTGCTTCTCCCTCGGGGGCGGGGGCGGAGGCCTTCTGCCGGCTGCATTGGCACTCCGGTCACCGCTCACACTCAAGCCGAGTAATGCACCACCCAAGCCTAATAATGCAGTCCTGCACATATTATAAACATCATGTCACATTCTTCTATTCGCGCGAGTTTTCAGATCAGAAACCATTAATGTGTAACGAAATATGCACGAACCTGCGATTGATGAGTTCGTTATCTGTAGTCTGAACCGAAGCTCCATTCCGAGCCCACACTCGTTGAAATTGATTTACTGAAGAAGGAACAAGGTTGTTGTTCCTGGATCCTGTTGGGATGAGAGCTGAAGTTGCAGGTACTGGGGTTATGGAGGTTATGGGATGAGCCATGACTCAAATATCATATGTGCTCAAATGAGGAGCATTTCTTAAGTATGACAAGTATTGGAAAACAGAAACTGCAACTATTTGTGGATAGTGTTAGGGACATTAGATGTTACCTGTAATGAGAGCCCATTGGTTGGCAAAAGATAAGGTTCCAAGGCTGTGGACCCTTGTGTGGATCATAAAATAGCATCAATATCCTTTCCTAGATTTGTTACTCATATTAGCCACCAAGTGACCAAACCATACAAGCCACATTTTCACAAAAAAATGGAAGTTGGTCAATCTCAACTACAAATATTTGAGCAAGACACTGCTTACATTTAACACAGTTTATAGCAGAAAATCAAGAAGACATCCAAACACATTTTCAAACATAAATCATAGGTCCAATCGGGAAATAAAGGGGAATAACAGGAGGGTAAAACCGAAATTGCATGTCATCCGCTCTTTAAATTCAAAATTTAGATAGCATCTGAAAGGGAAATACAGTGCAAACTGCAAAAATGCTCAACAAGCAAATGAAAAGAAGAGATAAATATGTCCCCAAGTGATTTGACTGCTAAAAAGCAGAACTCGCCAACTAATGTTTGACCTAAATCCTAGCATATGTTATATTCAATCCTCGTCCTCATCATCATCGTCATCAGCTCCAGCAGCAGAGTTCAGGGCATTCAATCGTTCAACCAACTTAGCCTTCCTCTCTTCATAAGTAAGCTTCTTCAAGTTGTATCTGCAAAGACAACAAAATAATCCATTAAACAAGGAAAAAAAATGAAAGGAAAAAAAAAACATAAATGCCAACATTACAGAACAACATTCTAGTTATCCTACAATAGATAACAGCTGTGCATTCAAAACAACCAGATAAAATGAAGGTTTAAATAATCATCAACAAGATATTGTTTATTTTTAATGTAGATATGTATAACATCATTGAACACCAAAAGTAAGTTTAACTTGAGGTTTACCTCTTGTGCTCTGTAGGTTGTGGTTTGTCAGACTTCTTCATTGTAGGGTCTGCACGAATTGCAGCATGGACTTTCTTGTACATTGCTTCGACACCCTCTGGCTCAATTCCTTTCTTGATGTAGTCACTAAATTGGCTCTGGTACTTCTCAGGCTCGTCTTCCTGCAATGTCTGTACAGCAAAAATTTCTATATATTTAGAATTGCCTGCTGATGGTTTCAAGCTTTAACATCATGAAATCTGGTAACGACAACCTTCAATTTAAATGACAAGACTTGCCTGCATATAAGAAACAATGTGCCCACCATAGATATATTTGCGGTGAGTCTCAGCATCAAGGTTCTTGTTATCCTTGGAGAAACCAGCAAACCTCTTCTCACTGTGAGGAATATCTAAGCCACCATCCAATGCTCCCTATATAATTAACAAAACAAACAAATGATTATCAAAATAGTTAACAATTCCGACTGAACACTGCATTTACTATTCAAAATAGTACACTTCTATTCTTACAGTATTAAATTTGCCAAGAAAGCATGTTCAAATTGATAACACTCCAATACGCCAAAATTCATGAACTTTATTATATAGACATGGAACTAGTAATAATAACCCCCCATAAAAAATGTGCCTATTACAGCATAATTCACACCAATAAAACTAAATAGGGCCGCAATGACACAATCTTTGAACAAACCAAGTCATAAGCTTTACATAGATGGTGACCAAGGGTAGAAACAACTTTTAAAAAAAAAAACTGTATTGAAGATCTAAATTGAAATGTAATTATAGCAACAGATAACTACATGAGAAAATATGTATACATATAGAAGCAATACATGAATTGTGAAGAAAATAAATGAATAATCGATTATAAAAATGAGTTAACCAGATATCCTCATGGAAATTTCAAAATACCTTGAGAGCACCGAAAACACGATTTCCAGTTGTAGTTCTGATAAGGCCAACATCAAGGAGAGCACGGAAAGGCCTCCTGCTTTCTGCAGGTTCTACTGAAAAATCTTCACCAGTAGCCTGCCAATAACAAAAGTGCATCATCAGTAAAGCTCCTAAAAAAAGGCAGCAGTTAGACCCTCCACATAAAAAAATAAATCATATAACAATTTTTTTGTCCATTCAGCAAATGGTAAAGCAAGTTAAGCCTTGTATTGATGATACCTCAACATTGCCCTCATACTCATCATCCATTTCCAGAGTCTTCAACACACGACGCGCCAAGAGAAGACCAGTACAGTAAGCTGACAGAATATTCATACAAAATGGGAAAAAATAGCATGTGAATGACATATAATCAGAAACATTCAAAGTAAATGCAAGATCACCACCAATTTACCTGCTGCATAGTTTGTAAGACCCACTTCAAGCCCATAGCGAGGGAGCTCATGGGAATAAGCAGCAGCAAGAACCATATCACCAGTAATAGTTGCAGACATAATTTGGGCTATGATATCCTTGTTTGTCTGGTAAAAAGGATTAAGGGCTAAAACATAAAAAATATTCTGAAGCATTGAATGCCTACTCATGATATCGCAACAAGACCCAAATATTAATCGATCTACATGAAATTTATCGAGAAGAGAAGTTCAAGAAGTTGGATTATGAAGTAGCCAATAGGCACACTGGTCCATGCAATATGCAGCTAATCAATGCAGAGCATTTTATCATGTTATTCATGAATCAGCAAACAATTGCAAAAAATGGGTAATTCTTTTATACCTATAAAATGTCCAAAACTATTGTACACAATATTCATTATATGAATAGAGAATCTGTATAGATAAAGGATACAAATCGGACAACAAAGCGATATTTTGGAGTGTTGTATTTGTTCTTGTCCTGATTGATAAGGCGAATCCTAGCCCGATAGTCAGTCTTCCCCTCTGGAAATTTTCAAGAAGCAATATTGTAAGAATGAAACTATCGAAAAAAGAAGAAGACAACTACACACATATATCATGGAATATGACTATACCTCTTCTTCTCTTGTACTTAACCTGAAACCGCTTGAAGTAAGCCCTTGGTTTCTGAGCTTTGATGTACACCTACAACAAAGAACATGTAAGGCTTTACACTTGACTTCAAACAGAAACATATACAAACACTGCAGTTATGATATGAATTGATCAATAAAACAAATTACAATGAATACACACAAGGCATGACCAGAACTTCAAAACAAACAGATAAAAAAGTTGTAAACAGAAAACTAGATTCAAACAAAAATGTCATCATGCAAACCACAGTGACATTATCTATATCAATTAAACATTTATACCTGAAAATAATCAAATGAAGCATTTCAAAACAGAACATGAATGCAAATTAGGCAGAATTGACCTTTCCATAATCTAGGAAGGAGAAAGATTACGAATCCAATTACAGAAATGGCAAAAAAAAAAAACAATCAGATTATTTGGTGCAAACACTATCTCTAAGATTAAGATTTAATTACATAAAATATAAAAATAGGCCCTAAATCAAATCCAAATGGCCTCCTGATGAGTGATAAATCTGAAAATGATACTACTTTAACCAACCAATACATGTTCGATATGCTATTTTCTTCCCGCTTCTCTTGTATCTCTCACAAACGAATCAAATACACGAATTTGGATACATGTACAACTAGACCTAACTCTGATCAACAAATAGACGCACGGTGCAGAAGAAGAAGACATGTAGGAAATGAATAAAAGCTCACATTCAGGAAATTAAACTAACATAAATTTACAGGAGCAAACTCGTAGTATACGAATGAGAAATTGTTCGTGAATTCTCACCATTGTTGTAGCTCGATCTGCGACAGACGAAGGAAGAGGAGAGACGGCTATGAGCAAACAGAGAAGTAAAGATTGAGAGCAGTTCGGGATATAAACCCTAGTGTTACTAAGAGGGCTCTTTGATCAACGGCTGTGATTTAATTTTGAAAATGATCACTAGGGTTTTGTATCTCATGGTGGCATCTTGGTAATTTAGAGCTCGATGGAGGATTTTTTTCTTATTTAAATTTTAAAACAAAATTATTTTCGCTAAATCCATATTTGACCCTAAACTAATTGAACTTTTTTCGTTCTTTCAAAAA
>JAYMTH010000133.1:0-28800 GCA_036897465.1 Pelargonium australe
AAATTTTCCACAATTATAGGAACTATGCGTTCATTGCAACCTTTTTATATTATAAACTTTATTCAGCTCTCACTTTGAACAACTCATTTTTCTTAAGCTCTAGATATTTTAATTTTAGCATCTCTTCTTCTATGCAACTAAGAGCATGAAGTTTCACTAAGAGGAACAAGTCATTCTCTTCATCTAGAAATTATAGTTCAAATCACATGTCTCTTATTGGTAATTTGAACTCCTCGAATGTGTTATAATAATAAATGACTTAAACTATATTTTGTCTACTTGTTTTTGTTTAGAGATGGAACTATGGAAGCAATGAGTAACAAAGTTGGTAACTGCCGTCTCTGTCTTTTGATTTTGAGCAATATAACGTTACTCTTCAACTAAGAGAAAATAACATTTAAACATCATCGATTGCTTGAGCGCTAAGGCACTCGAATTATGGCTAATTTGTGGGTTCTTGGCGTATATCAAGGACACGGTTCCTTTTTCTTGACTTTCCTTTTTTCTCCTACCATTGGTTCTTATATAAGTAACTAACCTTTCTCATACCAACCATAACACAATTTAAGTGATATCAACATTATGGCAGATTGGTCATGTGTTCCTCAAGATATTCTATTCTTGATTCTGAACAAAATTAATGTCATGGACGACCACATTGCTTTTGGTGCGGTGTGTGCTTCTTGGAGATCCGCAGCCACCATTGTAGAGACTCCATCGCTGCAATCAAGAACTCTATGGCTCATGCTCCCCGACAAAAAATACGTCAAGAAACTCAGAGAATTCTACGCCCTCTCAAGAAACAAGACTCACAAGCTAATGCTCCCGCAAGTGAAGGCCAACAAGTGCCTATCATCTCTCGGATGGTTACTTGTTATAGACAAGAGATGGGACATGAAGCTGTTGCACCCCTTCTCGCGAGCCCAAATCGCGCTCCCAAGCATCAACGCCTTCCAAGACCTCGAGGAAGCGAGGATCTACAACATGTACGTTAATTTTGTTTCCAAGTTTGTGCTGTCCGCGAACCCGTCTCAGGACTATACTGTGATGGTTCTCTGCGGATGGCACAAAAAGATGGCCTTTTGGAGGCCAGGGGATGATTCTTGGACCACAGTTGAGGAATGTAACAGC
Organism: Pelargonium australe; assembly: GCA_036897465.1. Classification (NCBI taxonomy): domain Eukaryota; kingdom Viridiplantae; phylum Streptophyta; class Magnoliopsida; order Geraniales; family Geraniaceae; genus Pelargonium; species Pelargonium australe. The sequence goes on from JAYMTH010000133.1 coordinate 1,132, forward strand.
TACACTGATGATGATGATGATGATGATGATTGGCAACATGTTCCATTCATGGATATAATTTGTTATAAGGGAAAGTTTTATGCTCTGGACAGTTGTGCTAGGCTTGTGGTTTGTGATCCCAATCCGACCAAAAAGCCTACATTAGTCGCAACCGTGCCAGAAGACCTTATCCCTTGCATTATGAAGCTATATCTCGTCGAGTGCTCGGGGAAACTATTGGTGGTTTCCCGCGAGTACGAGGATGATGATGATGACGAGTATGACGAAGAAAAAGACGAGTATGTGTGTAAGATTAGGCACAAACCCGAAGACGTGTACTCGCGGACAGTCGGGTTTCAAGTTCTAGAGGTGAATTTGGGGGGTGGGGAGTGGAGAGAGGTGAGTAGCTTGGGAAGGAAAGCTATGTTCTTGGGCTACAATTCTTCTTTTTCAGTGGATGCCACCAAAGTTGGTGGATGCAAACCTAATTGCATATACTTCACAGATGATCATGCCTTAAATTACGATGGAGGAGGTAGAGACATGGGTGTTTATAATTTGCAGGACAAGACCATAGAGCCACACTATAGTGGTCAATCTTATAGTTTTGTTACTCCTCCCATGTGGATTGAACCTAGTTTAATATAAGTGTCCTTTAGTTATGATTGTTTGTGTTTTGGGTGGTTTTGGTACTTTTTTTTTTATATCAGAAGCAGACAAATTGCTGAGTTTTGTGATTCTTTAGAACATGCAATGGAATAGTAATTCATTACAAGTCTGTTACATGCTTTTGTGCATATATCCAAAGGTCCCATTGTTCTTATGAAAAATAGACTAATGGGTTGAGATTCTAGTGTATTAATGTATTCGGGAGCCAAGTAACCAATAGTCCCAGCTAAACCTGTGGTCTTGGGACCAAGCTCATGGTCCATGAGCTGAGCTTGACATTGAAGTTAGCATCTAGCATTACATTGCTGGACTTGATGTCCCGATGCACCACACAGCGCGCTCCCACCCTTCGTGAAGATAAAGCAAAGCAGAGGCCAACCCGAGAGCAATCTTGTACCTTACAGCCCAAGTTAGGGAGCTTTTCTTGCCAAAGAGGTGTAGATCAAGGCTACCATTTGGCATGAACTCGTAGATCAATAAGAACCCTAAATTTGACAAGTGTTCAGAAATTGACTAATAAATTTATATTGAGCGCGTGTGAGTTACGAACCGGGATTGAGAGCGTGGCCTTGCTTATTTGGGCCTTCTTGGGCCTCCATCGATGATTTGGGCTCAAGTTCTAACTATGGGCCAAACCTGAGTATTTACTGTGCGAGCCACTTGATAGTGAAAGAAGCCCATTAACTGAAAACATTTTTGCATAGGTCACTTTTGTATGCCATGTCACCAAGTAAAATATGACACATCACCAAATTGCAGCTGAGTTAAATGGGTGCACTAAATTGAGGTGAAATTATAAAAATGTTATGTGGTATATAAGTTTCTCTTTAAGTTCTGTGTACAAAATTAAGTAACGATTCAAAATATACGTACAATTGGTAACATGAATCTTTATGATTTTTAGACCTTAAATCAGAAAGTTTCGTAAACATCTCAAACCTTACCTTACAGGTCATGTGATTACATATAAGAAAATTAATTAAACTTTAAAAACGACATGAACACAACCTGTGAAAATATGGATCGTCAGTCCAATTGATCCTGGAATCCCAAAAGAGTGGGGAGAGACATAAGGGCAAACAAGTCTAGTAACAAGGGTCAAATGAAGCATAGGAAAAGCCAAGAAAGTGGGAATATGTTACTCTCATTCCAAAAAATCCATGCACAAGTTATGAAGGTTTTTGTCAAGTACTCCATGAAAGTGCTCAATTTTGATGACTCCATGATCTCCATGAGACCATATCATGTGGGCTTGGGGCACCAAAATGGGACACTTCTCTCCTCCTTCCATAAAAAGCCTTTCCTAGAATGGACCAATTTGATAATTATCATAAACTTCATGTGCTTCCCTTCTAATCTCTTCTAATTATACATTAAAATAACTTGTTACTTAAACATAAATTAATGCCATGATTTATAAAGCAACACTTCCATTGTTGGGATGATAAACAAATGAGAAATTCCCCAATAAATTCACTTTCCTTCTTGGTCATTGAGCTCATATCATTTCTTGATGATTGACACCTGTCCGGGCTCGATTATTTTAATCCTTAAAACCCTAATCTTGATTTTGGAGTAGCCTTAATCTAAGGGAAGCATTAGAGTTTGTTGATAAGATTGAATCTCTCATTGGTTAAACAAAATAAATTCACATGGGCTTCCACCAATCAAAGTACTTATCACCTAACGTTCTTGATTATTGGTGTCTTAAACACCAATGAAATCAAATGATCTCATACGCGCGTGTACGCTTCACGTTTAAATAAAATGATGTGAATTAGCTCGTGCGTGACCAACATACGGGCCCAAAGTAATTTAATTATACTTCTAAAAGCAAAACAAAAACCGATATATTTGTGTATGTAATTAGTACATATTGTGTTCTAATTAATTGTTAAAAATGATCTAATTGACTTGCTATTTATTGGTGGAGTAGGGTTCACATGCTTGTGTGGCTCAGGTGTACGGATTGTTGGCCATTGGGTAAGGCTCCATGAAAGCATGCCAAGACCTTTCTCGATTGGAGGATGGTGATTTTGAGCTCCTTCACATGTGTGTGTCAGTCTTTTTACTGGCTAATTGCATTTTATAATTTTCTAATGATAATTTTTCAATGATTCAAAATATTATTGAGTTCGCTCGACAAATAATCTCAAAATTTAACTTTAAAACAAATAAGTGCATAAGTAAATGCATAAACGGTCATGCGTTAATAATTAATGTTTTGAAAAATAACAAATAGTTTTTGAAGTATTGGATCACCGATTACGTACGTAGTATTTTCTTTAAAACTATTGTAAAGAGAGGATTCCACCTATTCCACCTATATCTATATCTACATATATAAATCCAAAGATAAAATAACAATAAAATATTTGGAGAAGTGATCATCAAGTTCAAATTGGCAATTTCATTTATTCTATGATCATCTCATATTGCCTAATGTGGAAGCTTAAAAATGAGAAGCAACAAATACCATATCCTATTTTTTATTTGAGCAACATTACTGTAAACAAACTCCAATACCTTCCATTTTAATTTACTTTCAGCAATCTATCCATGTGTTAGAAAGCTTGTATATATGCTTTATGAAAGTTTTTTTCTCAACAAGATGAGAGAAATTTCTATTTTTCTATATCATGTCTATTGATTTAACAAGTCTGTGATTGAACGTGTCAGACACTTATAAGGTTGATTATTTAATATAAATAAAGTAAAGTAAATTTGAATTGGGATAAGAACATCAAATATAGTGGGTCAGATTCACTGTTTCAGTATTATTAGTATTTCAACGTGTTTGTAATTTATAGGACCGACATATACATAAGAATACTCAAAATAACAAACAAAAAAAATATAAAATTCTATTAGTATACAGCTGATGCCAAAGACTTCACTTTACAAAGACAAAACCACACTAATAATGGTCCTAACACCCAATTTATTATCTTCTTTCTCCTCCTCATAAGTGGTTAATTTTACTTTCATACCATAACCACTTTTCAACTTTTCCTCTTATAAATCATTTGATGTGAAATCACATCCAAACCTTAGGCAACCAAATCATCAATCATTTCCAAGAAAGGAGTGTTGTTCTTGGCTCAAACAAGTAAGCTATTTTGGTCAAATTCTTGAAGAATATTGGTTTTGAGTTGATAGAAAGATATATATATATATATATATGTTCCTTATATAAAGCCCTATTAATTGTTTCTACTTTTGAACCAGGAACCCTAGGATCTCTTGAGGACTTGTAAGCATGGGAAGAGGGAAGATTGTGATCGAAAGGATCGATAACTCAACGAGCAGGCAAGTGACTTTTTCGAAGAGAAGAAAAGGGCTTATCAAGAAGGCGAAGGAGCTAGCAATTCTATGTGATGCTGAGGTTGGACTTGTGATTTTCTCAAGCACAGGGAAGCTCTATGAATTTGCAAGCACCAGGTTTGAACTTAGAAAAATCACTTCTTTTATTGCTCTTGATGACCAATCTTGATTCTTGGGAATTGCTAGATTTCTGTGTTCTTGAAATCCTAAATGCTTCTTGTTATTCCTAGTAATTTTAAGATCTTATGATGGACATATATATGTAAGTTTTTGTTAAGAATTAGTGTTGGCACAGTTTAATTAGGTTTTAGTAAGTTTTTGCATCTGAGAGCAAGTCAAGGAACATGAAAGATTTTATCATTTACAGTTTAGGTCATCAAGAATATTGCTCTATAAGCATGCCACTGGCAGTGCAAAACAATTCATGGAAAAATATATATTCTGAGAATTATTATAAGTTTTCTACATCTAATTAAAGAGGAAAAAATCAGTATTTGTTGAGCTAGCTAGGTAGATTTATGGTTGTAGAGAATATGTTCTATTGCACAAATCTTTATCAGAGAGCCATATATACCATAAGCTAATTCCTTTTTCTTCTGAAACAATAGTGACCAATGTGACTATGCTTATATATATGCATATTTAACATTTGATCATATATGTATGTAACATGATTATCATGCATGATCTTTAATTTCATTAAGCTTTCTCTAAGCTTGGATATGAAGTTCATGTGTAGTTGTGATCACAAAAGGAACTTTAATCCTGAAATGCAAGAACAATTCTAAACATTTTCATTTCCAGTTTGATTCAAGTGCATGGTTCAAGAGATGTGCAAACCTAGTTCCAAGAGTTTCATATTTTTCCTAAAAATAGAATTGCGTGTTCTTTGATGATTTATGTTGAGATCTTGTGTGTGTCTTATTGCCAAGTACTTGTGAATTCAACATTCTTTGTTCTTATTTATGTGTGCTCGTTTAGTAAAACATTATATTGTTAAGTAGACAGTGTGAATATTGAAATATTTTAAACACACAATTATGCGAATGATGAAAATATACAAATCTCGAATAAGAATATTTGGACGAATATGAAACAAAAACAAAGCAAAACAAAAATGTTTTAGACATTTATAATATATTTTGAAAAGGACTAACACTTCTCTCAAGTGAAAGAAGCAAATCTTTTTTTCGATTTTTATCATTTATAGACTCAAAGATCACTAAGATCTTATGTTTTATATATTTATATGTATGGTTTATTCATCTTCCATTACAACTTGGTTTATTCATCTTCCATTACAACTTTACTCTACAAATTAAAAAGACAGATTTTGTGATGTGATGTGATATTCTTGAATAATGTAATGCAAGTATGATGATCCTTTGTTCCTTTTAACCTAAATTTCCAGAAAGGGACATTAAAGAAGCTATACATAATCAGATTGTAAGATATAGATCTAATTCCATTTATGGGAAGATTAGACCTAATCTTATTTTAAGTTTATTCCCAATGCCAAAAGTTTTTCCCCACTAACCAAGTGGTCTATATAAATACTAATATAAACAGTGAACATTAATCCATATTTGATTACGTATGAATTTAAACTTTCAATCTTCATAGTTTATTTTAATGGAGGTTGTGTAAAGATAGAAGTGAAAGTTACAACTAGTAATTCGAGTCTCAACACGTGGAACAACATGAGCACGACACGAACTAAACGTGTTTAAATTCCCCTACTTTAGTAATCATGTTGTGTGTGTTGGACTACCGGCTATAGGTGCTTACACTATCACACAAACAATAACAAATATTGAGATATATACTTATTTAGCTACAAAATAGTTCAAATCTCATAGTAATTAATATTACATAACTTCATCACCAACATAACTTGATTTACAGCTTTAGTTGACCAACTTCAAGGCTCAAGCTTCATTACAAACTAAGAAGTCTAATTGTGAGAATGTTTTCTGATTTTCCAGCATGAAGTCAGCAATTGAACGTTATAACAAAGTAAAGGAGGATCATCAACAACTGAATAATCCGACATCAGAAGTCAAGGTACGTCGTCTGGTTAATAATTCCATTGACCATTCTTCAACCTAGTAAGCATATGTTACTCTCACACGATAAAAGCTCAGGGGTACGTTTGATATTTGTTGAAGTATGTCAAACTTGCACATGGGAGGTGCGTCGAAGTATGTCCATCTTGCACACGCTTATTTGTTCACGTTTTCAGTATGCAAATAAGCATGTATGCTGGCATTTTACTCTACACAACAATCTTAAATGAAGCATGTATCAAGCAACAAGTTCAACTAAACAATTCACATTTCTCCTTTCGTTCTAAAATTAGTGTCTATTTGTAACAGTAAGAATAAAAAACTTATTTTCGTATAAGTTTGGTAAAATTTTGCTTTTGTTACATCAATTGCATAGGTGGGTGCATGTGAGAGGGAAAGTTTGATATAACTAACTAATCCTTAATATTTTTAAAAATGGGAAAATTAACACTTATTCTAAGACGAGTGAGGTATTTACCTGACTAGATAACCCTAGGCATTTAGAGAATGTTTAGGTATTACAACCCCAACTCCCGAGTAGTGTCAAACATTGTTTTCGTGCCATCAAAAGCAAAAACACATAACTTTATTCTAGACTCTTGCTTGGCCAAGTCGAACGAACTATCTTTTAATTGGATTATGTGCTAACATAAAAGTTAGCAAATTAAGTATACTTGCACTATATTCATCGAAGAATTATATCATAGAGAAGTGAGAACATTAAAACAACATAAACATAACAAAACTTGACTAACACACAAAAAATAACGTCATAATCCATTTATAAGATAGTTCGTTCGTCTTGACCAAACAAAAGTCCTAGAATATTTGTATCAGCTTGTGATGATCAACTGATCATATTTCATTAACAGTGACAGATGAGACTTATAATTCTATATGTTGCATGCATATACACTAAATTTAGTTGTGTTATTGCTAGTTTTGGCAAAGGGAGGCTGCAATCTTGAGGCAACAACTACTGAACTTGCAAGAAAATCACCGGTACAGTCTTTCTCCTAATTCGTCAATCGATATGTAGTAATCGAGCTCTATCATTGCGGTGTCATAGCCGTCTTTTCATTAGTTTGATCATTTCTCATTGAACTAGGTTTATCCTTATTATTCTGTCTAGGAACACCCTAATGATCCCTAGACATATCTATGTATGTTTGTATTATGAGCGATCCAAACACCAACTGAGAGACTCGAACTTAATTGAGACCTCATATATATGGATTGATCAAAGGGCCAAAATATAGTTTGAAATCTAAAATGTATGTATCCTAAGTCCATATAAAGATTCTATGTTTTTGTCCATTCTGATAAGACAGGCAACTGATGGGAGAACAACTTTACGGCCTGAATGTGAAAGAGCTACAAGATATAGAGAGCCAATTGGAAATGAGTTTGCACGGAGTCCGAATGAAAAAGGTAACAAACCCTAGTTATTATTCACACTCGAAAGGACAAGTGGATGATTTCACTTGGCCTCTCGAGATGTAAGATTCAGTTATCGGTAATTGTACGCTTGCTGATAAAATACGAGTTTTTACTAACGAATGAGATTTAAAATGGTTGACAACTCGTGCAGGACCAGATCTTAACTGATGAGATACAAGAGCTAAGCAGAAAGGTCTTTAATTTCCTCATTTTATAGTAACATGACATGTATTCGTGATAACACCCTAACATTAAGTGATTCGTTAATTACAGGAAAACCTAATTCATAAAGAAAACATGGAACTGTACAAGAAAGTAAACCTCATTCGTGAAGAAAACGTGGAACTATACAAGAAGGTAAACATGTTTCTGGATCATGTTACGAGAACATCATGTTAAACATGTTAGGTTCTGTTGTGCATAATATATTGGATCGTGTTTTTTTGTTTGTCAACCGACTTACTCATATAATTACCATGTATGTCAAACGTGTCGTGTTCGAGTTAATCACACTGTACAACACGATTATCAAATGTGTACGTCATGTGTTCATGCCTAACAATTATAAACTCTTGTGTCGTCACAGATTTACACCGCGAGGGATGTGAACGGAGCAAGTGAAAATGAATTCATTGCAAATGGTTTCGGAACCGGCGAGGACTCGCGAGTCCCCATCCATCTCCAACTGAGCCAGCCGGAGCACCAAACGTAAATGAGACGCAGAGAGAGGATCGGTCTGGACAAGTGCGTACATATATAACAAGATTCTTGCTATATATATAGGTCTCGAGAATTGAAGAATGAGAGCTTCTTGGAGTGACAAAATTTAGATAAAATTCAAGCAGTGCAGGATCAAGAAATTAAACCAGATAGCTTTGTAAAGTTTGCATATAGGAAAATAAAAGTAATAATTATTGCTAGCCACATCTATTTTTCGATCTTCTCTCCAAACTTTCATCATAATTACTGATATTGGATGTTGAGATCACAAAATGAGTGATTATACACACCATGTGCTTTGTTATAGTTCTTATAATTAACAATGAGTTTCATAAACACAAACCAAAATTATTGCACACACAAACCAAAATTATAAGAAAAAATTTGAGTGCACAAACATAAAGATCCAGTTATTGATTATTAACTCTCCATCAAACACTTGAAAAATGGTGTTTGTGAACTAAGATTCTATCTAAATAAAAGCTTTAAGAGTTTGGAAGAGCTGGCATCAATGTCGCACAGGGGCCCCCAAAGCCAGGGCCACGTATTGCTGCGTTTTGGACTTTTTGCTGCAGTTATTAACTGCGAATACAAACTGCAATAATAAATTATTAGCTGCAGTTTTATCTGCGGTTATGAACTGCAATAATGCATTGTTTTGGACTTTTAGCTGCAGTTATTAACTGCGGTTCTTAACTGCAATCAATTTAAGAAAATTTTCATATTATAAACTTTATTCAGCTCTTACTTTGAACAACTCATTTTTCTAAAGCTCTAGATATTTTAATTTTGGCATCTCTTCTTCTATGCAACTAAGAGCATGAAGTTTCACTAAGAGGAACAAGTCATTCTCTTCATCTAGAAATTATAGTTCAAATCACATGTCTTATATTGGGCTTATATATGTGATTTTTTCTACATCGGTCTTAGATATGTAATTAATTTTGAAGTTAAATTTTTGTGGGTTCTAATTGGATTTTTAGAAATGTTAAAAATTATTAATTTTTTTATATTTGGTCAGTATATAAACAAAATAAAAATTGATTGATTTTTAACTGAATTGATTTAGTGTGGTTTAATTGTAATCTTTAATCGATTACGGTTCATAAAAATCAAAAATCGCATATAACGGTTCAGTTCTTAAATATGCATAGTATATAAAAACATGCATAATATATAAATGCATGACATGACTTGATCCATTTTTTCCATGTGTTTTGTGGTACGAAACCCTTTATTGCTTATTATTGTGAAGTAGTAAACACCTATCAGCTTCTGTGCTATTATGGGTTAGAGACATAAAGAGATGTGCTTTTCTTTATAATGTCATTACCAATACAAAAAGTCTCAATCATTCGTATATTGGACACACAAATCTATGATATGGTTATCAGATTCTCTGTGACAAGGCAATTATAATACTCTTGCTCGTCACTTCAAAGCCAACTATAATGCTAAGTGAGCGCAAAATATTACACGTGAAATGTACGAGTATGCGATTTAACTAAGTCTGATTATTTTAATGAACATCCGATTTAATGTAAAATCTAATACAATTAATTTTACGACGCTTTATAGCTTAATTTATTGAGAAATTTATCTATTTTTTCCCTACAAATTAACAATGTTTGAGAACAATTTTATTTTGTTGGAATATATGCCAAAAAATATTGAGACCCCATGAACTTATTATTACTTGCATCTTTACAAGTAAATTAATACCTTTGAAACTATTTTGATGAACACTTGTAGAAACTACAAAGGCCAAGCAAAACCTAGCTAACAAAAAATATATAATTAAGCAAACTTTTGAAAAAGATTGTTCCTTTTAAGAGATCTCTTAGTGATCCAATCAAATTAAGCATCTCATCAGTCAATCAATCATTGGTGCAATTCATGATCACTAATTAATCAAATTTGAAATTAATTCATTATCTTCCACATGATTGAAATGTTTTGAGTATTGTATATATAATACCACTTTGAAATCTCTTTAGCTAGCAAGATTAGTCAACTATAATTGACATTGACACTTCCTAATTAACTAACTAATCATCCCAATTAGTAAGTTAATATATTCTGTAATTGTGAACCAAAATCTTGATTTGAGGAAGTGGAGATTGATTGGAGAAATATGGAAGCAACTTTAGGGTCTGTGGCTGTTATTATATGAGGAAGTGAACATCAATACATAAAGGTTTGTTGGTATAGAGGAGCTTTTGGTGAGTGAGTGAGTGAAGTGGGGACTTGAGTTGGGGACCTCTAATTCTTCTAAAGCTCAACAATCTCTTATCACCTTTTGTGGAATAGAAGATTGTCTGATCCTTCCCAATTTCCTATATGTCCCTATAGATAATAATGATCCTGCAAAAATTTATTTTCATCATTCAAACCAAACATGAGAGCTAATTTTGTGGCAGATTGTTTAGCTCATTTTTCTTTTAATATGCCTACTTTGAATAACGGTTTTATTATTCACCCTCCTACGAGTGATTATAATCTTTTATTAGCTGATGACCCCTGTACTATCCCGGTTTCGGAGATCCATTGTTTAAACCTTCCGTAATTATTTTTCTCTTTCATCCAAAAAAGCAAAGAAAATAAGGTGTCAAATCTAAGGAGGAGACCTTACAAATTCTAAAGGACAAATTTGCAATCTATTGGTATTATTCATCAATCACCCAATTCTCAATTGGCATAGAATAAATGCTTTCTTCTTTCACAATCAAAGGCAGATTCTTCCCCCCATCTCCAACACTACCTCTTCTTTCACTTTACTTCTCTATCCATTTTAGCTAGTTTTCAAAATTAAACCCTATCACTATTCAATTTATTTGGATTAGCTACTATTTTAATCCGCATATTTAGTAGTTGAACTAAGTTTATGTCAATATAATCTTGATCAAGTATTAGAAACTAGCCATAAATAGAAAATTAATTGGTTACACAATCAACGGTGACCCAAAAAACAATAATGAGATTTCACTTTTTTTATTTTTTAAAGTCACGTAAGCAAAAGTAACGAAAAAGTTAACTTCACTTAACGTCGAGATCATCTTGGTCATTTTTCTTACATTTGAAGAACCACGTAAACATAAATTTAGTTTAGATACTAAAATAGTTGGATCCTAATAAGTGGAGAATCAAAATGATAATTAATCTAATATATTTTCATAAACAATTGTTAAGTTGCCAAATTTTTGTCATGTCAATACAAGTTAGTTCATTTTACTAATATTCATCATATAAGATATCTTGTAATCCTACCAACATAAGCTATAATGAATTCTAGAATAAAGCGATATTTAATATTTATGCGCGTAGTGTAATTAACTACGTCGTCAGAACACGAAAAGAGAAAAAAGAAATGATATATATGATGGTCCCGTGAAGTTAATTGTTCACGTGGTGAAGCCAATGCATGGATGCCACATGGACAATATCTAGGGATATGATTTGAACTTTATTAGAAGTGGGTCTAGGCATATAATATGAACAAAATAGCTTCAAATTTAAGCATTGATCTATCCATATATATATAAGACTATATAAGAGAAATTAAGAGCATTATATATATTTGATTTAGATTTGGAGATTCTTCTTTGAGCTCCCATTCTCTCACACACTAGCTAGCTGTCCCCTTTATATTATATATTGAAGCAAAGTTGGGATTTAACTTTTAGTTCAAAAACTATAAAATAAAAACCCAAGTGGAAAAGTGGGTTGGCTTAGTGTTTATAAGGACATGTTTGCTTGAGTCTCAAGCATCTTTTTGTGTGTGTTATGGAGGAATTTATTCTTTAAAATGAATATATTCCTTTGGAAGGTGAAATTCTCATGATGGACCCATTCTTTTTAATTTTTATTGGCTAATTAACACTTTAACTTGGCTTCTCTCTTTTCTTTCATCTCTTATCTTCTAGACTACCAAATGGGACTCATGAAATTCTCAATTGTGTTTTTCAGTCCATTATCATAGACACTTCAAATTTTTGGGTTAATGCATCAATAAATGAAGATGAAGTATGAATGAGAAAGAGAATGAGCTAGGCATTTTTTACTAGCTCGAGGTTGGAATTATCGAGTTAGATCAATAATGACGTTCAAGCCAATAGTACGTAAAAAAGACCGCAAATTGATATCAGCCTCGAGCCTTAATAGACCTAGCCGATACCAATATTATCTTGCCAAATCAATGATTGCCTATAGACCATTGGCCTATTTTCCTGCTCAACTTAAAATGAACTCATTTGGTCTAGAGTACCACTTAGTTTTAATAGAAACGGTAAAACTAATTGCATTCACCAACATAGTATAGTATTGAACTCTCGACTTATTGAGCAAACTTTTAGTTGAAATGTTTCTCTAATAAAATAACATAGGAGTTGGGCCTTTTTACCCAATAGTATGGTCACATCTACAGTCTTTAGAACAAAATTATTTTCTAGATGTTCGAATCATGAAAAAACAAGTACACACAATGTGCATTGGACCTTATTATAAGTTACAGCTAAATGTGCAAATCTACACTTATTTTGATACATCAACACAAAATGCTTGATTGAACCCCGACGCAGAGCTCTCCATCCAAGATGCCTCTACATTTACAACTCAACAGCAAAATCGGCAAACCTATATTAGCGAAACAATATCATCAATATGAGTATCAGGTTTCAACTCTGTAACAGAAGGTAGGATACGGGGCAAGAACAAACCTTGCATATCAGTTGCTGCCCATATTCCCCATGCACACATATTTCATCTGCAACGACAACGTCAAACAATAAATTGATATTGCAGCCCATACGTTTTATGAGTGAACAAGGAACTAAGATATTTTTTTTTTCATTTTAAATAAACCGTATTGTTAATATATGCGCTTTACGGGAAATGCTTACTTCTAGATATTCATCCATCCCATACTTGGATCCTTCCCGTCCAAGACCAGACTGTTTAACACCTCCGAATGGAGCCACCTGCATTGACACCAAACAGTTAATTAACTATATCCAATATATACATATATATCAATTAGAGTATGCTAGCTAAAGGCTACCTCTGTAGATATTATGCCTTCATTTACACCAACCAACCCGTACTCCAGAGCTTCCGAGACACGCCATGAACGTTGAACGTTGTTTGTGAATACATAAGCAGCTAGCCCTGCATTTGTATTGGAAAATATATATGAGCTTATAAATATTTACGAAAACTGAGTTGTGGAAAAACCACACACAGACAAATTAATTAGCACTTTCGAATTATAGATATTCTAGCTTAAAAAGTAACCTGAATTTGTATCATTAGCAATACGTATAGCTTCCTCTTCGGTTTTGAACTGCAAAAGGGGTGCAACGGGTCCAAATACTTCTTCCCTGAGTTTACACAAATTGTATAAGCTCATAAACTAAAGTTAAAGCATGTGATTTGTAATTAAAGAATAAAAAACTTAGGCAGCAGCAACAACAACAACCAAGCCTTGTACTAAATCACGTTGGGGTCGGCTAATTGAATCCTCCACATTCAGCAATGGCAAAACTATTGGAGGAAAAGTGTCTGCTCTTTACAGTTGGTAAGAGAATCATGACAGTAGCAGGAATATGGGAATTAGATTCTAATCCCTATGGATGCCCATCAATTATCCAAAAAAAAAAAAAGAGCTCTACAATGGATTACAACAAAACTTTAACCATACTTTAACCATGATGATGACTTCAAAGAACATTAGAGAAATTAAATCCTCATCCAAACCACTTTCAACGACAACAAGGATGGAAATGAAATTCACAAGACTAATCTGTTTTTTCATAGATTCCATTTGATCGTTGATACATGGGTTATTGTACACAAAGCAGTTTCTAGAAAGTGCAGTGATAGTAAGTAGTAACTACTTTTCTCAATAGCTTGAAGTTTAACTTGGTTAATACAATATCCTCAGGAAATGAAGACTGACAAGTAGAAAACTCAACTTACTTTACAACATAAACCTTCCTAGTCTGTTCACCGAATCACCGCATTTAAAACTATTGAAATGCATATCTGAGAAACTTTGAGAAGGACAGAATACATTCAACATATCCAACTTTCCTAATCAAGACTTGGCATAACCGGGGACATGCTTCTTATAGGACCATCAACAAATTATACCACCCCGTTTCCCGGTTAAGAATTTTTAGCATATATTATCACTTTATGGTATACTTATACTCTATCACTGGAATTTCAAACTTGTGCAAGGAAGAAAATGGGGGTTCAGGGGAAGCCATGAGAAGATATCAAAGGGAGCAAAACTTCTTTAGTTTTTTTTGGATGATATTTTCCATCCTTCCCCTCCTACCAGTGTCTATGGTATCAAGATATGATGGCTATGCTTTTGCCTATTATTCATCTGTTTATGTTTTTATCTAGTTCTTTGTTATCATCTTTATTTATATACTCTCGCTGCTATCCTACGTCTCTTCAACCTGAAATGCAGTTCCTATGTCAGATGAAATAGACAAATAGTCCTGCATCAGTTTCCATAAAAGATTCCTCCAACAAGCCTAGATATCTTACATGACATGAATTGTTTCTGAACAAATAGATGCACCAATTGAACACCAAATATTTAATCAAAGAATATGGAATTACCTTGATATACGCATCTCATTATTGACACCTCCAATAATAGTAGGCTCATAAAAAGTCATTCCAAGGCTATGGCGTTTGCCACCGAGAATAACTTTTGCTCCCTAAAAATAATAAGTTGTGACTAATCAGAGTCAAATTACATGGTCAATATATTATGAAGTGTTGCAACAGAAATATTTCTGTCAGTGCCACTGTATAGGCCAAAATGTCAAAAAATAAAAATATTAACTCTTAAAAAGTATGATTTTAGAAAGAAGTAAGCTCCATGCGTTTTCGGAGGCAGGGTGTCTAGCATGAGAACCACCTACTATAGTTGGATCTGATTTTTGTTTGATTGACCATTATGGAGGTAAACCTTTTTGGTGATTTAATATATCCAATTCCCATATATGTATTATTTCTTGACCAAGTATATTTGCAACGTTCTTAAACTTTTTTATGGACAAACTCATTATTTTCTATTATATTCAAGGCAGGGTTAATCTTAGAGCCGTATATTATTTCATTTGTTCGTGAATCAATAAAGGCATGCAAATAGATTCTCTCAACCAGCTGATGTTCCATTTGATCTCAAAAATGGCGAGATGAATACTCAACCACCCAAGTAAAAAAAATCAGCTGAATAGGTAAGGAAATGAACCTTGGAGACGGCATCTTGAAGAAGTGATTCAACCTGTGACGCAAAATCCAAGAGGGGTCAAATGGTACAGAAAATCAGTTGAAGATTAAGATCATAGATAAATAGCATGATTGACATTTCTGAAATATTCATAGGAAAACAAACCTTTTGCACAGCAGCTTCATTGATCAATGGACCCTGCAGTGAAATGAAAAATTAAGAATTAAGATTCTTATGCTCACTCTAATGGGATTTTTCTTAAGTATTTGATTGAAAATGGAATCTTGAAACCAAGTTACAGAGTAGATTGACTTCACACAGATGAATCATGAATGGGCCAACCATATCAAAAGTTAGATGTCAAGTGCACAAGTATTACCTGGAGTGCACCTTCACTAAAGCCATCTCCAACTTGCAAATTCTGGACCGCTACTGAAAAAGCTTTCACAAATTTCTCATAGATACCTGCATACCAATAAACCTATCAAAAAATTGTGGTACTTTTAAGGATAACACAACAGACGGGAATTTCATAGCAAAGTCCAAAAAAGGTAAAAACAATACGCAACTAAGTCTTGCAAAAGCTACATAAATCTGACGAAATAAACAAAGATCAAACTCAAACTCACATCTTCTGTTGATGATGTCATCACAAATTCACAATCCTATAATCTTAAACTCATAGACACTAAAATCAGCAATTGCTTCGCGAGAAAAATAGTACCAGAGGAAGATTACAGGTGCATAGTGTACGTTGCTTAGTAAGAAGCAAAATGCAGACTTGATATAAAACAAGCAGAACTTAATAGGCAAAGAAAGCTTTAAATTTGTGAATCTCTTATTGTAACCATCCCTAGTTACCTTCTTGCACAAGTATTCTGTTGGCACAGACACATGTTTGTCCACTATTACGGAACTTTGTGGCAAGCTGCAACAACAACTTACATAGTTTAGATAATGAGAATGCTAAGATAACAAACCCCTGATAGAACGACAGTGATGTATGCCTATGCAACATATGTTCATGTATTAAAGATTGCAGGAAAAAAAAAAAAAACATAAACTTGAGCATGTAGGTGTAAAAATGTCTGTGTGCACAAATATAACAAGAAGTATAATTGCTTACTTACAGATCATTAGCAAAATTCAAACCCCAAATTCAAGGAAATACAATTACATAACTATGCATTAACAAGCCATAGGATTACTATTTGGGAAGTGCAACAAGAAGTGTTCATGTAACATAAACTTTTTTCTTGATGAATGTAGAGTTGATCCCATTAAGATCCATATCAGTTAAACAGAACCACATCATCCAGAAAGAGAGGAAACAACGATTACAACACTATTTCAACTCTTAACTTACCGCTCCTTTAACTGCTACATCAAGGTCTGCATCATCAAAGATTATGCAGGGAGCGTTACCACCAAGTTCTAGAGATACCTGGACAGAAAGAAGGCAAAATAAATAAATAATCTTCATGAAGAAACTAAACCCACATTTTATGAAACTGAATTGCAATCTTTCTGTACCTTTTTAACCGTCGCAGCAGAACCTTCCATCAGCTTCTTTCCAACTGCTGTTGATCCAGTGAATGTGATCTTCCTTACCTGAAAAAGTAATAAAGCAAGGACATATGGTGCTGTATTATGTACATTCAACAATCTTATTAATGAGATCACACCATGTTAAACAAAGGAAGGATATATTGAAGATTGTTTACCTGTGTACTGGCAAGCAATGCATCTCCAATTTCAGGTGCTTTTCCCATTACCACATTGACAACACCCTAAACAATTAAAAGATAAACAAAAAACTATAAGCAATAACAAAACAAATAAGAAAATGAAAGATCAAAGTACTTCTAGGTACATAGAGTAAAATACTAAGTGCACCAAGTTTGAAGAACCTGGACATTATATATACACTAGAGTTTTCTAATTTAAGAGAAGAACTTGCAAATCTATTTTTCAATAAGCTGTGGAAGTTAACTAAATAGAAGAAAGGAAGTATGGATGAGAAGTATTTGAAATCTTCCAAGCCCAAACAGACAATTTTTTGTCTGACTACTTACTGCTCCACAAAATAATCAAGCAAAATGACACATGATAACAGCACATATATAAGAGCATAATCAAACAAATTACAAATTCTTACAAAAGTACAAGGATCTCCATTTTGAAGTGATTGCAACTAAACAAGAGGAGATATAAGTAATAATAAATTCATGTCTATAATCACCTCTATAATCTATTAAAGGCACGAATACAGAATAGTTAGCTTCCATTATACCTAATAAAAATATATTAGATGTGTACAAAAATTACCGGTGGTATTCCAGCTTGCAGAGATAGCTCGGCCGCTGCTAGAGCTGTGAGGGGTGTAAGCTCAGAAGGTTTTATAACCACTGTACAGCCACACGCAAGGGCAGGACCAACCTGGACAAAAGAAAATAAAAACGAGAAACAGTCTGTATCATTTGGAGCATATTATTAAGGCGTGAAACTGGTTAAGTGCTCTTAAAAGAACCTTATATAATGTAAAGCAATATAAAGTGATTGTAATAACAAAACATCAAACATACCTTCCGGGTAATCATAGCTAAGGGAAAGTTCCATGGTGTAATGGCACCAACAACACCTACTGGCTGCAAAAAATATGAGGCCCGTTTTATTGTGCATAAGAGAACATGAAATAGCATAACATTTGGCAGCAGTAAATCAATTAAAGGTGTATGAAGAACTTTTCATGAGAAAGGGAAGATTAGCCACGGGCAGCAGAAAGCAATTTGAAGAACATAATTAGTTACTGGAAGTAATATCTAAATACAAGATAAAGAAAACTAGAAAAGCTATGGCAATCACTGTGGGTTCCCTTCCCATTTGTCATTTCAAGAAAATAAGACCAGTTATGGAAATTTTGTGTAGACATGATGGTTGTATAGGTTCTCAGAAGCTTTAATAATCTTTGATTGTTGGTTTGGATGCAGCAAATTTTTGTTGTTGTTGTTGTTGTTGTTGTTGTTCTGTTTCTTTTCTCTTACTCATGATTTGAAGTACCAACGTCTTGGACACATTCATGCTACCTTCGATTTATATGGATCTTTCCACTTGCGACACTACGCACCTCAAATTCCTCTCAGACGTCAAGAAACGTGCCCATGAAATTATTATGTAATTGATAGTACATCCAACCCAATGAAAAATAAAAATACAGGAATTTTGTTTCTTTGGATAGGAGTGAGTAGATGGGGAAAGGGGAGAGCAGGGACTATTCTTTTTTCCTTTTTAACACAGAAAATAAATGAACGGTCTTTAAGGCTTTATCCAAAGAATTGCAAGAATTACTACTCTATATCTTTTTCCTTAGGGTATAATCCTCTGCTCTCCGTCCTTTACCCTCCTCCACATCACATCATAGTGTACCTATTAATAGGGGCCAAAATTTGGACTAGTCGAAGAAGTAATCAACTCTTATGGAACTCATACAATGTACAAAATTCAAAGTTCAAAACATCTAAGCAACTTAAACTCACCTGTCTCAAAACTAGCAATCGACGATCAGCTACAGTTGCTGGAATTATATCACCATAAACACGTTTAGCCTCCTCTGCAAAGAACTCAATGAAACTAGCCCCATAGTTAACCTGTAATTTGACTTTACATCATCACATGTTGCTAATGATCCATAGTGAAAGCAAAAGTAAGAAGAGGATACCTCGCCCACGGCTTCTTTTATAGGCTTTCCTTGTTCTAAGGTTATAAGTTCTGCAAGCTCTTCTCTGTGAGCAATTAGTAGATCATACCTTGAAATTCAAATGGAAACAACAGTAAGGAGATTGTGGGTATATCTTCTTTAACATTCCAACATGACAGCATGAAGGAATTCAGGGACAAAAGCTACACAAGATAATTGACCATTTTACATGCATAACCTTATGTGGCAAAATTTGGTTTCAGAACAAAATGCAAAATAGCATCATTCCTGTACTAAAATTAAAATCACTACGGCCACATTAAAAGAATCCAAGCCTTAGAATAAAAAGAAATATCCCAAAATCTGAATCTGTAAGACATCTCAGAGGGACTATCATAAAAAGCTGAACCAGGAGTTGCTTCTTTACTCCATTTATCATCTATCTTTCAATCAATGGAATATTCCACAGTAAAATCAGAAACCACTAGTATACAATCATAATATTGATCTGAATAAGAACAGAGGGAAATCAACAACAACAAAAAAAAAAAAAAAGTACAAGATTCTATGGTCAAATAATTATTCTTAATACGTTAAAGATGAGGTAAATCCACAAAATACTACCAACCAAATTGGGCACACTAGTACACTACACAGTTATGTGTTAAAGTTAGCTAGACTAGCTAATCGATAGAAATATTCATGAAAGCAGATACTTAAACGAGATCACAAGATAATAATTATACCATTTCCGCAGACATTTACTCCTCTCAGCAGCAGTGACTTTGCTCCAAGCTACAAATATAATACAACCACAAAAAAAAAAAAAAAAAAAAAAAAAAAAAAAAAACAAATAGTAAAACAAACTTCAGAAGCTGAGTACATTCTACACAATTTAGATGTTAAACTCATCCTACATTACTCTTGCTGGTACTCATACTTCAAAGAAACTTCATGCACATCATGAAGTCCAGAATGTAAAGCAACATATTTGGAAGATGCTAGCAATTAAATAAAAAGATATCATACTCTATTGATGTTTTTCATCTCACATGTCACAAGTCATATTCTTATCATTTCATATGCTTTCTACTTCCTAGTAAAATAGATGAAACTAGGATTTAGCAGCCTCTTAGATTCTAGCATGTCAACCAAACCTGAAATATATACAGCAGCCTCAACTTTACTGACACCAATCACCATCTCATAAACCTAAAGGTTTATTTTTTAAAGTGACGGTTCAACTAAACATGAAATGTGTATTTGAAAAAAAACATCTTTCACATTGGTTCTACCACATAGGAACCTCATTTTGGGAGTACTGTTCTCTATTACTCGAACAATTTCATATGCACCACTTTTTCTCAACATGTTAAGTAACATGCACACAATCATTTAGACATAATGCAGAAGGGGACAAAAGATCTGTTTTTGGCAAAACAAAATAATCAAAATATTAGCCAGTTTGAAGGTCCGTACAACTATATGCTTCGTATGCCGAAGAAATTGCATCTTTGGTCTCCCGTCCTCCCATGCATGCGACATCAACTATAACTTCGCCAGTTGCTGGATTGCATACCTGTGCATGGCATGGAAAACATGTAATCTTTCATAGACAAATATAACCAAAAGAACAAGCCAAAGTACACTTTTTTAATAACTATCATAGTCTTTCAAAGCACACGGGGAAGAGATCGGCAACTCCATAGTTTATATAGCACAAAAAAATAATAAAAAGATTTGTTTCGTTTACCCTATTTATTTCTCTAATAGTACACCGAGGAGCATGTTTTCACATTTTAATTACTTCAGTTTAGACTGTACTACGATTTCAAATTAAAATTAAGCCTAGCAAAGACGAGTGCTAGAAAAGCTCCAAAAATGAGTGTCCACTTTCTTGAAGTTAGTTGCATGAATTACCAATAATATCCTTAAACTTTAAACTTAGCTAGAACCACTTAAAATTGTGGCACTAAATGGACATGAATTTCATCAGATAAGTAAAACACTAACTTATACTTACTTTCTGAAAGAAAAAAGAAAAGAAAGTAAACACTCATTTTGGGACTAACGAGTAGCATTCAATTCACAAACATTGTTACGATGTAGAGGCCACATACCGGAAGAGTCTTGTTATCATAAGCGTCGATCCATTTCCCCCCAACAAGGCCTTTGCTCAGCAGCAGACCGGAATTACTAAGCCGAGAAACAACACTTTCTGCTCCCATACTCGCCTGAATGAATCACAATGAAAACAACAACACTCAGACCGTGCACACCATAGCTAATCAAGTTCATGACAACAACAATATAATTGATCATAAAAATAAATAAACCAAACACGATCTAAAAGCAGCAAAAATCCCCAAATCAAGCACAAATTCGCATTCCACAATACTTAAAAAAAAAAAAAGTGAGAATTCACTCGGCTTACAGCGATAGAATCCAAACGAAATATACACAATGAGAGATAGCGATTACAGATCGTCAGAATGTACAGTGATGATATATAGAGACAGAGATGGTTACGTGGCGAGAGAGAAGGTGAGGAGTGAGCTGCATGTGAGGCAAATGTGAGGACAAAGGGAGCTTGGTGTGGCGAGCGAGTGCCATCGAAGACCTCCTCGCGAAAGCTCCTAAAAGCGCCATTTCTTCGTCTTCTTCGTTGAACCTCGCCTTCTTGACGACCAATCGGAGCACCAGAGAGAGCTTGAGATAAGAGATGTGTTTGGAAATGGCTTCTGCTTTTCAATTTTCAATTTGTTTTTTCTTTTTATTATGCTCAGTGCAGTGTCAGCAATACTGTGACAGCGCGGCTCAGCTACTTCTGTGGCAGTTTGGGTTTTAGGTCGAGTATATAGTTTGTGTTATTTTGATCTCGATCTAATAAATGTGTGTTTTGGATTGAGTTCCGAGTTTTAGAAATTCACCTAACCCGACTTAAAATTTAATCTTTCGAGAGTCTATTGTAATCAACTATAATTCACAACATAAATTAATCATGTTCCCAAATTGTCAGCTCTATTTGACTTTTACTTAAAAGATTGAGTTTCCAATCAATTTTTTGTTTGCTTTTACGTGCAATTGTGCATGTCCGATTAATCTAGAAATGGATCATTATGTTTTATAAGATTCAGACTAATAAAAATACGAATTGAATTACAAGTAACCACATGAGCGGTGCCCATCTTTTGGATATGAATGCATTTAAATTTTGATGAGGACCTCTTTGACAAGTTGCTGACATGTGAGCCCCAATCATTACTATTAGCATTTAGCAGTACAACATTGACATTTAAAACCCAACAACCAAACATGAATCTGTTTCTATAATAAAACTATACTATAAAATTCAAATGTGCCAATATGTGGTGACGTATTCTTTACTTTTGTACTTTGGGCCTCTACGTTAGGCCTTTGTCTCTTTAGGCTCAATCTTCAAAAATTACATATGGCCCAATTCAGCATTACTTTTGTACTTTAGGCCTCCACTTGAGGCCTTTGATATTTTTTGGGCCCAATCCTTAAAAATTCAATTTGTTTGTCTGGCCCAATTCAGCAAAATTTAAAGTGTTAATTCCCATATCAGTTAACTGATATAAGTTATATCAGTTAAACCAATAAGGTGATGACACCTCATTTAAAATCACTTATACCCACTCAAGTTAAACCAATAATTAATATACATTTTACCCTACAAAAATTTATCTTTATCTTCTAATTAATTTTAAAATCATCATTCATACTTTTTAATGTATTAAAATCAGTCTCATATTTTGCATATGTATTAAATTAATGTAGATTAAGATAATTTTTATGGTTATATTTGGGGCACACCTCGTATATCTCACCGAACGTGGATAACAATGGGGCAAAGTCAAAACTTAATAGAATTGGTAATTTGAATAAAAGAAATTAGTACATTAGCATGCAAAACCAAAAGTCGATGTGCGCATCAATGAGGCTAAAATTCAAGACCTCAAAAAATATTTAAAACGGTTAAATTGTTCGGTCAAATATGTCTAAAAAAGATGAAACAATATTTTATTTAGATGATATTCGAAATAAGCATTGCTAGCTCAACTCAAAACACAAATTGTGGGCTCGTATTTACAAATACAATTCAGACAAAACGCCAAGTTCCAACAATTAACGTTTGTTTTTTCTTTTTCTTGGTCTCATCTTCTTCTTTGAGACTTTCACCTTCCATAGTTCTCTATCTCTCCAAACTCCAGAGAGAAAGAAACCAAATTTTGGCCGTCCTCAGAAGCTTCCGGTTCTCTTCAAAATCAAACCAGCATTGTCCAACTCGACAACCACAACAATAATCTATTCCTCTTTCTCCATCCTCTCTAAAGTTTCAAGCTTTTTTCCGATTTTGTATCTGGGATCAAACCAAACACACCTTCTTCTTCTTCTTCTTCCTCATCTGTGTCTCTGCAAAATCTGTGTTCTGTTTTACCTCTAAATCTGTACTGGGCAGAGTCTGTTTCTCACTGATGAGCCCCAATACGGCCTCGTCGAGCTCCGGAGGTCCCGGATCTGCTGATTCTTCAGCCGTTAGAAGAAATTCAAAGCGACCCAAATGTAATTTTCTAGCTCTGTTTTTATATTTCTGGGCTTTTAAGTACATTTTACAAGAACTCATTTGCAGTTTTGTGTATGATCTTTATGCTTTGATTGATCAGCTATTTATTTGTGCCGACTCTTGTTAATTAGTACTGTTTGTGTGTGTGTGTGAGAGTTTTAATTTTGTTTGTTGGTTTATATAAAAATTGCATAATCGTATTGTTTTGGTTCTGAGTAAGATAAGTTTTTGAGAGCTGATAAAAAAAAAGATAAGTTTTTGAGAACACTATCTGATTTTTGCTACTCAACTATCAGTAGTTTGTAGAACACTGTATTGATCACGCTGAAACTTGTTGGTGGCTTAATGAGATCTTTGATTCTCAATACACAGTAAATTCTTATGGAAGCATAGTTTCGATTATTGGAGATTTGGGAATTTCTTGGTGTTCGTAAATAGTTTATCAATCATATGGTGGAAGCTAGAGCTTACAATTCTTGTCTCAACAAGTGACAGGACACGAAATAAACAGTTTTTGGGCTCAGGCTCACTAATTTTGTAATTGGGTTGTGTTCGTGTTGAGCTTTGAAGACACGCATTCACGATTAATAAGTGATATTCTAGATAGCCAACATGCACACTTAGGAGTTATAATAGTAAATTAATCCAAAATTCCAAATACCCCCGTCAGTCTCATTGTTCATATGATCTTTGTATGTTAGTCAACATAGTTATGTTAAATATTGTGCCAACTGCCAAGTGTGTTGGGGAGTGTTGTGTCGGAATGTGTTGGTCTTGTTGAGCAGAATGTGATAGGTTGTAGTGTTAATCATGTTTTGTGAACCCAGCCCCTTTAGTTAAACACGTTAAAAGGTGTCGTGTTCATGTCAAGTGTTAATAAATGTGTTTTGTTCAATATTTTAGCACGATTACTTATCGTGTTATGTTTGTGTTGGCCCATTTAGCACATTGTCAACCTTTGATCCGACACAAAAACATCCCACACGAATTGCCAGCTCCACTGGAAGCAATGGACATTCATGTTCTATGTGATTTAATACGACTTAAAAATGTAAAAATTAAAAGTACACAATCTAAAAATTCCATTTTTAAAATTTGATCTCTTCAGATTCGAGGTTTACTCAACAGGAATTACCAGCTTGCAAGCCAATCCTCACACCACGATGGGTAAGCTTTATCATACTTTTCTTTGTTGAATTTGCTACACATTGGTTACTACATGAACTTTTAGTGTTTACAAGGAGGGTCTTATATCTGAAATAGTGAAATCACATTCTCTCCCCCATGTGCAGGTCATTTCGACATTCATGCTTGTTAGCATTGTCTTCATTCCCATTGGAGTAGCTTCCCTCTTTGCTTCTCGAGATGTATTTGTCTTCTTGAGCAAACCAAAACTATTTTAACTATTTTCTTGTTCTGATTAGTACTTCATAATGGATTCCGATTCTCTTCCTCCTTTATTAGGTTGTTGAAATTGTTTATGGGTACGAGACTGACTGCGTACCAGTAGAATCTAGGAAAGATAAAGTCAAATACATACAAAGTGACGCCGATAAAACCTGTGTCAAAACACTTAAGGTTTGTCTCTACCAAAACCTCATCCATTGTGTATGGTGTTAACAATGAAATTTGAAACTAATTTTTGGATCTTTTTTTCCATTCTGGTGTTTTGCATTAGGTGCCAAAAGCCATGAAGAAGCCCATATATGTGTACTATCAGCTTGATAACTTCTACCAAAATCACCGAAGGTATATATCTTTTTATCATACTCGGGGCACTTTTAACTACATTTTTCGTATTAGAATTACAACTTTTATCCTTTTATCATTCATGACTTCCTGATTTTTCTTATGTTAGGTTCCAGTGCAATACTTATGGTTCAATTTAATTGAAATTATGTATTAGAAGTTCATCTTTATCATTTTATAATTCATGATCATCAAACTTAAGTTGATTAACCAGTCTCTTTGATGTTATGTACCAATGGAATGCTTATAGCTCAAACTACAATCAAATGGAAATGAGCATACACTTACTTGACATGTGGTTTTTTATAATTTAGGTATGTGAAAAGTCGGAGCGACCAGCAGTTGAAAAATCCTAGTAGTGAGAATGAAATAAGTGACTGTAAGCCCGAAGATATGGCAAATGGGAAGACGATTGTGCCTTGTGGCCTTATTGCTTGGAGTTTGTTCAATGATACGTATAGTTTCTCTGTCAACAACTCAAACTTGGCAGTGATTAAGAAGGGTATCTCTTGGAAAAGTGATAGGGATCACAAGTTTGGCAAAAATGTTTTTCCTAAAAACTTCCAAAATAGCTATCTCAAAGGTGGTGCTTCTCTTGATCCGTTGATACCGGTAAGTTTTAGCCCATCATTATATTTATACATATGAGACTTGGCTTGCTTTTATGCTATTTTACTCAAATCAGTTCTTTTCGCTAAACTTCATAATAGACTTCGAACATATTTTAATCAAGGTAGTGGCAATACTCGATCGTGTGACCTCCAGGTCTATAAGGCTTTGATACTTTGAACATATTTTTATCGGGCCACTTTTTGACGGCCTGGGTCGGATAAAAGTGGTTTGGGGTTTAGGGTGATGGCTGCGGGTTTCGACTTATTTTGCAAGCTCTAGTTGGCAAAATTGGCTGTGGGGCTGGACTTGGGCCAACCCGATCGGGCCTAATGTTTATCGAGCCACTATTTGCTATCCTGGGGCCGGTACAGGTCAGGCTAGTGATGATTTTGCCATGTCTATCTGATTCCATGTAGAGGATGAACTCAACTAGAAGCTTTAGCTAATATTTGAAGGCCCAAAATTAATTTTGTACCATTAGAACTTGTTGTTAATTGAATTGCTTACATTGACAAGGTAAGTGCTAATCTTATTGAATATTTTACGGACCAGTTGAGCGAGCATGAAGACCTAATTGTTTGGATGAGAACTGCAGCTCTTCCAACTTTTAGGAAATTGTACGGGAAGATAGAGACGGATCTTGGACCAGACGACGTCATAAACGTAACATTGAAGAACAATTACAACACATACAGTTTTAATGGCAAGAAGAAGTTGGTGCTTTCTACCACCACCTGGCTTGGAGGAAAGAATGACTTTCTTGGCATTGCTTATCTCACCATTGGCGGATTGTGCTTCTTTCTGGCTTTGTCATTTACTCTCGTATATCTCATCAAGCCAAGGTGAATCTCGTTCCCGAAATTACCCTCATATGTTCACCATCGGTATATCTCTCATAACATTTTGGTAGCGTTTGGATTAGAATTTTTGTTGGTAAATGAAGAATTGAGAATCATTACGTGATCAACTAAGGCTATAACATAAGTGAAAGTTTAACAACATTGATAAAAGCTATAATGGACGTTTAACTCGTGTTCGGATATGGGATTTATTACATCACACTAATGATTCTTTTCGTACAGGCGGCTTGGAGATCCGACTTATTTGTCATGGAACAGAAATCCGGGAGGGAGATAGACAAATTTCTGGATCGTAGCGTTTAAAATAGGTTGTAATCTTGTGTGTTAAGGTTGTGAAAATCACTCCACTCTTATTATGGATTTTTGAATGCTATAACCAGTGATGGTGACAACAATTTTCTGTATAATTTGGGTGTAGTGTGTAGTATATATTTAGTTCTAGTTTTTTTCAATTCACAATGTTTTGACACTAGAAATACAACCATTTTACGTTTGAATCGTTTTGTTGACGAATCAATGAATATAATACTAAATTAGTAAAATAACAAAATTATTAGTACTATATGCATAATGTTATTTTTCTATCTCCATTTATTAAATATAAAAAACTATATGACTTTAATGGTAATATTTAGGTTTTTTTATTATAAAAAATCTCATATCTCTAGGTTTCTTTTTTTTTTTTTTTTTTTTTTAAAAGTTCCTCTTTTTCTTTA